>PVJH01048234.1:0-10917 GCA_004026705.1 Nesogale talazaci | reverse complement strand
CCGTGGCAGGTGGGGGGCAGGTGGCAGGGCTACTGATGGAGTGGACTTCCCCTCCCCCTGCTGGAGGTGCCGGCGTGGGGGCAGCTGAGTGTGATCTTGACAGAGAAGAGGACAATGGGTGACTCCGGAAGGCAGAGATGGGAGACTGGGTGGAAAGCATCATGGAGACGTGTAGTGACCTGGAGAAAGGGGAGAGAGAGGTTTCAGGGCCGTCTCTGCATCCACTATCAACCTCCAGAAACAGTCCACAGGTGTTTCTCAGGTGAGCACATTCCCTCTCCTGCTCAAGACGGCCGAGGATGCCAGGAAATACCCCGCAGGGTCCCCACCGTGCCCACCGTGCCCGTGGTCTGCCTCGCAGAGACCTGCTGAGTAAGGCCACGGACAGAGAGTGAAGCGTGGTCTTCAGGACGCTGAGATGGCTGACCCACAGGTGGACTGGACCTTGGGAACACAGGGCAGGAGGAAGAAGACCGGCCTTGTGCCTAGGAGGCTTGCGGTCGAAGTCTATGGAAGGCGGAGGCTGCAGTCTGTTTCTGAAGCCCCGTGGAGCTGGCCTAACCTGCATGCGCTGGAGGGGAGCCCCTGAGTCACTATTGGCTGGACAGCAGCTGGGAGGGACAAGATGGAGAGACACGGTCAGGACCATCACCCCTGCCCAGGGAAGCGCCGCCTGGGACCTTCCGTCACCGGGCTTCATCAGTCTTGTGGCCCCAGCTCTGGAGTCTCCTTGGGTCCATTCTTAAGACCGAGGTTACAATCACAAGCCCGACTTACAGCACCTTGGTTTTCCAAGATAGCAAGAAGGGGAGACTTGATAGAGCCAATTACCAACCCCCCCCCGACACACACACACCCCCAACAAGGTTGGGAGGTACAGTCCAACCACTGTTGAGAGGAGTCAGCCGGACAGAAGGAGTGGGGTTGAGGGGTCATTGTTAAGTTACACTGAGGTCAGTGCCCAGTGACACCAACCCACAAAGACCAGGACCAACCACACACGATGCTGGCTCACCTTCCCAATCCTTGGACTGCGTGAGCCCGTGGTTGTAGCCTCTGTGTCAATCCATCTGGTTGAGTGATTTCCTCTGATTTTTCCCCTTTACCAAGCACAATGTCCTTCTCCGGGGTCTGGCCCTTCCGGGAGGAAACCCAGATGCCATAGTAGTTATGAGCTGAGCTGTGAGCTGCATGGTCAGAACCAGGTACTCAGTGGGAGAAACAATTACAGTACCAGAAAGCCACAGCAGACTCACTCTGAGCCAACATTCACTGTGAGTTCAGCTTGGGATGTGGGGGGTTGTTTTGGTTGGATCCTTCCTGATGATGTGTCCAAAGTAAGAGGAATGCGATGCCATAACCTTTCTTTCTAAGGAGCCTTCTGGGTGGACAGCCTCTAAGACGGAGACGCGTGCTCTCTGGCACCCACTCCACAGCCGCGGCGTCAGGCCCTCCGCAGAGCAGGTGCAGCATTTCCCAGTCTGTGAAAGAGCAGGCAGCCTCGTCTTTCTGCCAGGAAGCAGCTGGCGGGTTTGAGTTGGCCACCCTGTGGTTAGCCGCTCATTGATGACCCCACAGAGCCAGCTCTTCTGGAAGTGTGTGGCCTAGGGACTCTCCCAGAAGCTCCGCTGCTCTTTCTGTGCCCTGGGTTCCTCACTGGCCTCTGCACGTGAGGAGATTGGGGCCTCCGTGGGATGTCACCTGAGCCCTCAACATGACATCTGCACTTTGAGGGGCTGGGTGAGCAGAATTTCGAGTTCATAAGGAAGCAATCGGGGGCCATGGTTGTGCAGTGGTTATGGGGTGGGCTAATAACTGAAAGATCAGCAGTTCAAAACCACCAGCTGCCCCACGGGAGGAAGAGGAGGGTCTCCATTCCTGCCAAGAGGTACCATCTAGAGAACCCCCAGGGGAAGTTTTACCCTGTCCTGTAGGGTCGATTAAGCTGGAATGGACTCAGTGGCGGTGAGTGGGTTAAGGCCGTGGTTACATGCAGAGCCGGGTCAGGAGATGCAGGAGGAAGATGGGCAGGGCCTGGAAGGGAGGAACGGTTGGGAGAAGACTACTTTGGGCACGTGGCAGCAGGATTGGGTACCACTTGGCTTCAGTTAGCAGATCAAGTGTGATGTTTCAGAGTAAGTTTGCACTAGACTTTCAAAATAGACACTTGACATTTTCCTGGAAATGAGGTTACCCCTTCCCTCCCCACCCCCACGTCTGCCTTCCATATAGAGTACAACAGGGGTCTCTCACCTGCAGTACCCAGGAGTGGTCACTCAGGACCAAGCCTTCCTCACTGCCCCCGTTAGACAGCAGCAGGGTGCCGCGGCTGCACAGCCCCCATGTGACGCGCCTGTCGGGGACTTGGGTCACCTTCAGCCAGTGCCTGGCTGCCTGTCTTGCTTCATCAGGTAAACACACCAGGTGTTAACCCAGGGGCACAGGGACCCAGTTCCTCTCTGGGACGGAGAGCGTGCCGGATGGCGCTCCTTCTCTCCCCACGCCTCTGTAGCAGGCTGGCAAGAGATGCCAGTGTCCCCTGAGAGGGTCGTTTCCTCCCTGCTCCCGAGAGAATGCTGCAGTGTGGGGTCTGACAGGCATGGCGCCTGGGACCCAGCTGAGAGTGGGTGTGCTGGAGGAACAGGCACTGCTCCTTCATTGTTGTTCCAGAGGCACGTATCTTTATAGGTACACGGATATGACTTTTCATTGGGAGTTGAACAAGAGGTCTCTCTATGGAGAAGATCAGCTTCCTATTCAATGATTAGTGCACATTTTGTTCCAGCCTAGTGAAGTCAAGTCCCAAGAGATACCATCAGGTGTCCCGCCTCCTCTCTCTCGCTCTCTCCCATCTACATTCCATCCTCTTTCCCAGCCCTGTGAACTTTATGGCTGAATAAGCACTGTCCCTTACTCTCACGGGGTGGATCATTCTAAGGTGCACGGACCTATTTGGTGCTAGTGTTGTCCTGCTGTAAGGGCGGAAGCTGAGTCAGGGTGGGGGGGGGGGTGAGTTCAGTTCTAGATCCCCCCAAGGTAACCAAGGACCATCATCTTACGGTTCCACCCGTGAATCGGTCTGACCTCCTGCATGACTCTGAGTCCTGTGTCATTCCACCCGGGTGGCCTTCACATTTCATCCTGCTCCAGCACGTGGCAGCAGTGGTGGCCGGGCACCATCGATTTCTTCTGATCTCAGTTTCATGGAGACGCATGTTCCAGTCCCACAACGGACTCACTGCATCCACACAGCTTTGATTTGTGTCGCTTTCTGTGTCACCAGACAGGGAAAGGCCAATAGCTGCATGTGGATTTTTAGGATCCTAGTTTTTATTCACTAAAACGGCACGTAGAGGATGATCTTTGTGGACTATGTCATGCCAGCTGAGCTTGCTAATCCCCAAGACCAGCAAGTCCTTGCAGCCATGCCAAGACAGCGGCAGAACAGACCTGTAGACTGAGCAGAGAAGGCAGAGCCACAGGGAGCCCAGGACCCCCTCTGAGTGTCTGCTCCTGCAGTATCTCCTTGGCACTCTGACTTGGCCCACACAGAGACCTGAAGCAATGGCGGTGGTCTTCATGACCTGGGCCAGTCCTGAGCCTGGCCCCGTGAATGACCCCCGCCCCCAACCCAGCCCTTGCCCTTCCACGGAGGTTATTCTGAGGAGGTTTCTCAAGGTAGAAAGAGGTATTGGCTATCTATGGTCACCAGAACCCTGGCCACCCCGGCTCAAACTGTTCCCAGGTCCAGGCCAGTTTGTCTTGGCTTTTGTCATCAAGTTACAAACTCCTTGGGTTGGTCATTCTGCTGTTGCTGTTAGCTTCTGCCGCCTCTGCGACCCCAGACATAACGGAACAAGATACTGACCGGTCCTGCACTGTCCCCACCAGTAGTTGCTAGTCAGCCCCCAACCATGGTGACTCTATGCCAGAAAGACCCCCCTGGATACCCCACAGCTTTCACTGTGTCTGCTTTCTGGACACAGATCCCCAGGGCTTCCTGTCCATCCCAGCTGGGCAGGGGAGCTCCAGCCTCCAACAGACCTCCACAGACCTCACCTCCAGGAGAGCAGGTACAGTGGCTGGAGTGAGCCTGAGCCTCCTCCACGCTGTGGTTGTGGCTAGGTGCTGTCAAGTCTGTGCCAACTCACAGCACAGCAGAGCGAAGCCCTAGCCTGGTCCTGCTCAGGTCTCCTCCCTGTGGCTACAACGGAGCCCATTGTGGCAACGGATGTGTCAACCCATCTTCATCGTCTTCTTCCTTTGGGTCAGCCTTTCCGAGGGACCGGACTCTCTGGACTGTCGGATGAAGACAGAACTTTTTCACAATTATTATACTCCAAATATTAGGCAAACTGTTTACCAGCGTTTGTTATAGAAGTTGAATGAGCTCTTCTCCCTGAAACTTCTAATTACTTAAGGCTTTTGTGTTGTCTCACTACAGAGCTAACTCCCCTGCTGTGAGGATGAGGGTTCCCTTCCCTTGAAGCCTGTGGGCAGATTCACATGCTGATGTTAATGATCTCTAGCCTAACCTGTTTAGCCACACCCAGGAGTCTGGGGTCTGGTCTCCTCACATGGGACCCTGATAGCCCCATTTTTCTATAATGTGTGCACCTGGCACAACCCCTTCCTGTGATATATGCCTTTGCCTGTAATTAGGGGCCTGGCTTAGCTCCAGAGGGCATATAGGGATGGGACGTAAGATAGAGTCTCTCTATCCTGCCTCTCTCAAACCTGTGTTCCTCCAGGCTGCCGCTCTCCTGTCTCCCTCTCCACGTGGACCACCTAACAGGGTGGAGGTGAGCATGTACCATGAAAGGATATATATGCAACATCTAATGCTCTTTTTCCTCTCTCTCTCGTGATCTCTATATCGGTGTTATAATAAAGAATAATTATCGCTACACAACTGCCTGATGAACCCTTGCTGCGAGTATATCAGAGGACTGATCACCCCCGATACCGGACAACATCGCCAAGCACGTGAGCTAAAAGTACGACCACCCTTGCCTCTAGGGAGTACTCTGTCTGGTTACTTCCAAGACAGATGTCTTTGTTTTTCTGGAAGTCCAAGGTGCCTCTGACATTCCATGGCCACACCATGACAATATGAACCCACGAGTCCTTCTTCTCTCTTCCTCGTTCAGTGTCCAGCTTGCACATACCTGTCACGTGTGCACATGAGCTGGTTGGAAATACCAGGGGCCAGGTCAGGCCCACGTGAGTCTGCAGAGTGATGGGCTCACCCTTGGACACTGTAACCAGGTCGTGTGCAGTAGACCTGGCTGTCCGGCTATCGTTTCTGTAGACACAGATTGTGGATTCAGGTCAAATGGAATCCTTGGCAGCCCCCAACTTTTGTCCGTTCGTCATGATGTCGTCTGTGGGTCCAGCTGTGAAGGTTCATGTTCTTTTTGCCCTGAGTTATCGTGCACAGTGAAGGCTGCCCTCCCTGACTCTCCGATTCAAAGCCAAGCCCCTTTGGGGAGTGCCCACCCCAGCAGACCCTTCCATGCACACACGGGCCCTTCCAGCTGGCAGCGAGCATGCCGTCTTGTTCGCCGTCAAATACAGAAGCTTTGAAACCAATTTCCATGCTGCTCTTTTGGCCCTCGGTTATGATGACCCTCTTCCTGTGCCTTATCATATTTCACGATCCACTTTGCAGCCTGCTCTCTTTAAAAGCACACAGTCAATCAAGAGGCATGAGCTTGGGCCCTTGACCTGTGGGAGAGCTCATTTGAGCTCAGCAGACTCGGTGTCCTGCGGAGAAGAGAGTGTTGGTGAGAGAAACACTCTTCATCTTCCCCCTCCGTGTGACGCGCCAGGCTGGGCCTGAACGTCTGCTGTGGCCTGTGAAACTGGGATCCGTGGGGATGTGTTCCATAGGGAAGTGAGGGGGGGATGTAATCTTCATCTGGGGACCCTCCCTCACCCCACGCGCCGCTCTGTGCTGCATCGACGATGACATGCACGCGTCCATGTCCCTCCGCTGCCGGCTGGGGTCTGGAGTGCAAGTCCCGCTGACCAGCACTGCGTCTTCTCGGAGAATCTCTTCCCCTCTTCCTGCTCCTTTGTCACCTGGCATTTCTAAGACTTTAAGGGGGAGGGTGGAGGCCCTTCTCTCAGGAGTCAGGGCCAAGGTTTGAAGGACCCTCAGGCTCTGTCTTGGAAGCCCTGTACCGCAGACCCCTCAACAATGTCAGCGGGATGAGAGTTAGCCCCGGGCCCTCTCCATTAACCTTCCCCCCATCCATGAGCCTCTGGGCTGCTAGCTTCAGGTCCATTTCAAACTGTCTGTGTCACAGGTCCATCTGTCATGTTCCTGGATAGGTGGGAGGGAAAGGCTATTGTACAAAGGGGCGGGGGTGGGGGTAGGGGTGATTCCCCCATGCTCACGTGAATGTCCCTCTCCTGAAGGTTATACAACACAGTTAGAGGGGCCAGGGGTCTCTCCAGGGATGAGTATTTGGCTGCTGAAAGCGGGGTGAGGGCAGCGCTGACCAGGGGTGGGGCAATGGCTGTGCTGCAGTCCAAGGGCAGCCCATGGACGGACGTACCTTCCCTGACCTGCTGGGGAACAGAGAGCACCTCCCACTTCAAGAACATGCGTGTGGGCCGGTAGTTGTGCTACACCCTCGGTGGGCGGCCTTGCAGACACCAGTCTATGGCAGGACCTGTAGATGGAATGGATGAAGAGAGGCAGCAGGGGTCCTGGGAACCCAGGACCCTCAGCAACAGTCTGGAGGAAGGGGCGGAGAGGGGAAAGGAGAAGTCAGTGGTGTTCCCCATCCAGAATCACTTCTGCCTGCATGCATGTGAGCCGACTCATCCAGAACCATGCCTGCCTGCGACCACACTGGGGGAGTCATCCAGAACCATGCCTGCCTGCATCCACACCAGGAGAGAGTGAGGACACAGGAGCTCAGAGTGGCAGTCATGGGACTACCAGAGCCAGGAGGACGGTGCTGGGAGGAGAAGACGGGCATGGGGAGCTTTAGGCAAGACAGGTGAGGGACAGCGGTCAATCACTCTGACTGGCAGGGTCTCTGGTCAGCCTCAAGATCCTTCTTTTTCTTGCTGGATCTTGACAAGAGCTCATTGAGCACCCACTGGGCCCTGCTGCTGTTGGGGTCCAAGGGTCAGCTGCGCTTGGTCATGACCCCATAGTGACAGTGGGCACCCATGGGGCTTTGGGAGCCACAGCCTGTGTAGACACACATCACCACCAGGCGTCACCACCAGGCCTCTCCTCCACGGAGACTCGGGCTAGCTGGATTTGACCCACACCCTCGAGTAGCCACTGACCACTAAACAATGGAACCACCGGGCTCCCTCTAGTGCCCAGGCATGGGGAAGACCCTGATGGACTTACCTCCCTATCCTGTGGGGCCAGAAGCCCCATGGGGATGTCTGTCTGCACCCCTGCCATGCAGTCAGTATCGGCTCAAATGGATCTCCCCAGGAGCAGACAGCCTCCTCTGTCTCCCCAGCAGCGGCTGGCTCCAGCATTTGCACCACTGACCAGGTGATTAACAGCCCAATGTCTAGCCCAGGGTGCCACCGGGGCTCCTCAAAAGGGTGATTTGGTGGCTCTTTACAAAGTAGGTTCTATGGGGAGGATGGGGGGTGGGGCGGCACGCATCAGCTGGGGCACAGGGCTGGAGATCTGAGCTCAGGACGTGGTTGACCCAGAGGCTACCAGAGAGGACCAGACCATCCTGGTTCAATGGGGGAAAGAACAGGAAGGGAGCAGGGGCCACTCAGACATGGAGGCCTGGGGCAGGGTGCCAGGGTTAGAACTGAGCCCCCTCCCCTGAGCAGGAGCAGGTCGGAGGCCGGCCCCAGACCACAGAGAGGGTGAGTGGCCCAGCCCATGGGTTTCCCAGCAAGGCTGTGCCCAGTGTGTTTAAAGCCTGGATCTTCAGCTGCCTTTTGCTCCCTGGGCTTCCGGCCAGCAGCCAGAGACTTTGCACCACTTAGGGGCCATAAGGCAGCCCTGGGCAGCCCCCGACCACTGCACCCTAGCCCCCTGACAGTATTTTGTTACTGTCCCTGAACTTCTTACCACCCATGGTGGGCGTAACAGGGGTGTTGGACAGACAGACAAACGCAGCATTGCAGCCTGCGGTGCAGATGTCATTGACCTCAGCCTTTTATCCCCAGATGTCCAGAGATCTGATTTACAGAGATGACAGAGATGAAAGGCCGTAATAATGAAAACTGGAACCCGAACGGAGGTTTTGGACTCCAGCAGAACCCACGTGCCAGGGTGACCCCATGTGGCGTGCAGCCTAGAACCAAGCTCCAGACGTTGTTCACGGCTGTGACCTCTAGGAAGCCCATTGCCAGGGGGACCTCTCTTCTGAGATGCACAGAGGTCAGGAGACGCCTGCGAGAGAGAGTCCCTAGCTCAGAGCCAGGAACCAGGCTCTGTCCCCGAGAGCAAGCCCCGAGGGCTGTGAGCATCACGGAAGCCGACTCAAGTCCACAGAAGCACAGTCACGCCGGGCCGTGGCATCCCGATGGGAATATACTACAGCAAACACAAAGGCCCAAACAAGCACCCACCACCCACCCCGGGTGGGCAGAGAGCAAGGTCGTACCATGCTTTTCCATATTGCAAAAAGGGGTCCATGTACCAAGCTGGGGCACATCTGCCCTGCCCCCAAACACCCCCTCCCCGACTGCAGCACCTCCCCCACATGCAGGAGGACAGCTGGGGCTCTCGGGAGCAGTGCTGCCCAAGCAGATATAAATGATCGGCTTTGCAGGGACAGTACTGTCTGGCACTAGCTTCTCTCCTGAGCAGCTGGAAAGAAAAAGGAGGAGAAAAAAATACCTTAAAGCAGAGATCCAAATTTGGGTAATTATCCTAGAAGCCGAGGGGGGTCCTCAGGCACATCCCGGTCAACGTTTAAAGGAGGCCAAGGAAGAGTCAATCAGGCCTTGTCTGTCCTTGGCAGGACTTCTCTCCGGGCACCTCTGTGTCTTTAGACGTCACCTTGTTGCAGGCAGGCTGGGTTCTAACTCAGCTCATTAAGAGCCTACCTCTAATGAGGCCAGAGACTGACAGGAAGGCTAGCCGGGCAGAGAGCAGGCCCCTGGGAACACGGTGCTGGAAGGGCAGCATCTGGCTCCAGAAGCTTCCTCGCTAGCCAGGCTTCCTCCTTGTCGTGGCTCTCCATCATGGCGTGTCTGCGCAAGGTCAAGGGAAGCTGTGCGGATGGCAGCAGAACACGGGCCGACTGGCTAGCGTTGGTCATGCCTTGGGGGAGGATGTTGACCTTGGTGAAGCTGGGACGCCTGGGAGAATCCATCCCAGTGAAGGGAACCTCTCCATGAGCAGTGCCAGTCGAGGGGTCTCCGGGATGTGGTGGGATGGCAGCAGGACGATGAGGGTGGTCCCAGACCGGGCACCGTCCTGTCCTCCGGCCACCATGAGCTGGGACTGACTAGACACAGCACCTATTGAACCAGTGATGTATGTATCAGAAGCGGGCTTCTCCTGAGAGGGGGTGCTGATGGCGCAGCAGCCACCCCGTACTGTTGACCAGAGTGACACCCATCGTAGAAGGGATTAGGCAAAGGGGATAAATCTGAATGCAAACTCAATCCCCAAACCTCTCAGGCTGAAGGAACTTACCAGCCTTCCACCTACCACGACTGCCCACACAGCCCCGCGCCTGCCCCGAGGAAAGACAAACCACCTGGGAGAAGGTTGCTAGCAGGTTGTCAAAGAGTCTGCATCCCACATTCCCTGCTGCAAAGATTTCCCCCAGGCCTGTGTGTGAAATCAGGTCCTCAGAGAACAAAACCTGCGATGTGTGCGTGTGTGTGTGTGTGTGTGTGTGTGTGTGTCGGGGGGGGTGGGGGGAGACAGGGACGTCCAGTTGGGTTCAAGTCGGGCGGCTCCTGACTCTTGGAAGCTGATGTATAAGAAGCAGGCTGGTGGCGTGGAGGCAGCAGGGGGGCCGGCTGGTGGACGCAGAGGTCCCAAGTCAGCTGAATGAACCACCTTTGTGCGTCTGCCGATGGCGAGCGACAGAACAGCAGATGGAGGCACCAGAGGCAAGAGCCAGTGGGCTTAACTCTCCTTGGATCCTGCCTTTCAGACAGGAAAGTTTGGACACTACTGCGATGTCTTGAGGCTGTGACCCAGTGGATGGGCTGGGCTCTGCCCCTCTCCTCCCCGGCAAGGTCTGCTTGACATCATCCCTAGATGTCCTACCCTCAACACATTCTTCCTCGTCACAGAGCCAATCCCAAATCCAGGGGGTGTGGGATGAAGACAGGACTTTTCCACAATTATTTTACTCCAAAATAGCAAGTGAACTATTTACCAGCATTTGGTGTGGATGTTCAGTGAGGATGCTCCCTGAAGCACCCAGTTATCTGAGACCTTTGTGTGTCTCACAATAGAGCTGACCCCTCTGCTGGTAGGATGATGGCTCCCTCCCTTGAAGCCTGTAGGTGGGTTCAAGAGCCACATCAAAGGCCCCTAACCAGATAGACCTGCTTATCCACCTCCAGGACCCTGAGGTCTTCTCTTATCACATCCTTCTCCCCTCAGTCATGTAGGCATCCCTAAGACCACTCCCCTTGTTACCATATAGCCATTAAGACAGCTCCCTCTTGTGACATGTCCTGACCAGTGACAACAGGGTTCATGTGTCCCCCATCAGATTATTTAAAAAGGGAAAAATAAAGTTCGCGCTCTCTCTCTCCGTGTGGACCATGCAACTGATGGAGGTGAGCATGCTACCATGATATGATGTGTCTGACTCATGATTTCTCTCTCTCAGGCTCTCTATAACTTTATTATAGCAATTAATAATAATTGCTGTACAACTGCACCTATTGAACCCATGATGTATGTAATGTATGTATGTATGTATGTATGTATGTATGTAT
>PVJH01048233.1:0-10902 GCA_004026705.1 Nesogale talazaci | reverse complement strand
TTTGCAATATTGCCTTCCTTTCTCTGCAAGGAAACCTTATATTTTCTAGATATTGTTTCCCTGGAGCACACAGAACAGACTCTGAGACAAGCTTGCTTTCAACATAATGAATTCTTTCTACCAGCACTTCTATAAACTATTTAGAGAGCGAGAACACATGCTATGCAGATAGAAAACCATGAAATCTAATATTTTTAAGATTCCCTATTTTTCCTCTTTGAGATTCTCCATGTGTATTATTATAGTCAATTTCCTGACAACCCTTGGGGGAGAAAAAGGCAGTCTGTGGAGATTCATTCTAACCAGCATTAACCACAGGGCCTCCTTCCAGCTGCAGGGAGGAGGAAGGTGGGCAGTGAAAGGGCCTTATTTATTTGCTTGTTTTTTTTCACTGTGCAACCCACTTCAGTGTGTGAAGCTCACGGGATAAAGCCAGACAATGGTTCGGGGTTACAGTTTGCTTTGGCATGGGGCACTATGAGAGGTCCATGGGATCGAACCTATCATAAATCCAAACCCACACACGGGGTCCTTCTTACCATCACGTGCAACTCAAGGTGGGAAGCCCGGTTGAAGTACATGGACACGGAATCCAACCAAGCCTTCTCTCGAGACTGGATCGCTGCACTCTGACACACTCCCCCCCCCCCCCATTTATAAATGGGTGGTCTGGATCAGATGAAGGCTGTGGGTTCTTCTAGCTGTAAGCTCAAGGTACCATTTGCTTCATCTCTTCCTTCCTTCCATCCCTCACTCCCTCCTTCCTTCCTTTCTTCCTTGGTGACTTCTCTTCCCAATAGATCAGGTGTGGGTGACTGGAGAGGGAAAGGAGGTAGGAGCCCTATGTCTTGATATAAAAATGTGTGGCCCAAAAGGCGGTATTCTTATATGCAGCTGAAGAGCAAGTTCAAATGTTGTTGTTCCCTTTAATGAGAATCCAAGGAAGTCATCTCCGACAGGAAGTTATAAATATACACATGATATAACCCTAAAGAGAGACATCCTGTCCCATCAAACAATGAGCTAGCAGAGTAATGCCATCCCCTCAGCTAGCTCCAGGATCGATCCATTCCCCCACCCCCAACCCACCCCATCCCAGAATGGAAATGCAGGACCAGTAGAACTTACTTTTTGGGCAACCTCACAAGTCTTCAAATAATTTTGATAAGACTTTTTTGTTGTTTGTTGTTTTTACATTTTAAAAGAACAAAAGCTCATCTACAGATAGGTAACATATCTAGATGTTAACAATCTTCACAACAAGTCTTTTAAAAATGAATGAACTATGTGAAGGTTTGATATATGACTTATATCTCAATAAGCTATTTTTAGAGGAAAGACCAACCCTTCACATGCACAGTACAGTAATGTTAAATATGTCCATCATGTTGTTCCACCATTACCATTAATCTTTTCTGGTTTTCTTTTCCCCCACAGAAGCCCAGTGTCCCCGAAGTGTTGTGTCTTCCTGTCCCCCGCCCTTCCAAATGCCCCTGCTAATCTCCAATAGGTTTAGCTCTCCCCACAATAAGGCTCAGACATTTGATACTGCATTAGCACTGGTGACTTCCTCTCATTCCAGCATCAAGCAAGCCTTGAATGTCAACACTGGTTGTCAATCAGTCTTTCTTCAAATGCATACATAGTTTTAAGGCCAGCATAAAAATGTAAATATTGGCCTCTTCTGCTAAAGTAGTCAACTTTTAAACAATAGACTTGGCCTAAAGCTTGAATGACCATTTGTTTGCCATTTTTTGTCCCACGTTTTGAGAGCTCTTTTCTCACAAACTATATTTATTAAGTAATCATTCAATTGTTAGCCTTTTAAAAAATGTTTATTCCCAAACACCTATCATTTGGCTGTCTTCCCAGCCAACAAGCAAAGGCACTTCTTATATGAGTTATGTTTACTCTTTGAGCTTTAGATTTTTACATTTATTTTATTCTAGTGTGGCTGAGAGCTGAGGAAAATGTACATTTTGTGACTCTGCTTAACAAAATGACTATGAATGTGTGTGCCATTCTCACTGCTGGTGCCCAGACTGGGGCTGGAGGGGTGGGCTCCCCCAGGGAAGATGTCATTCATTTATCGTTGGGTTTTCAGTGGACTCCTAAGGGTAGCTTTCCTCAGAGGAGCCTGTGTACGTCTGAAATTTTCCATCCTTGGTTTAATAATCCTGTCACCAAGATGGTAAAATATTGGAAGGGGAGCTTATTAGATACAGAGATCTGTGGTGGTCTGGGGTGGTCCCACCCCTGCACTCCACACTCCGGTTTGCCACAAGCTCCCTGACCCTTTAGCTTGGAAGAGAGATTGTGGTTGGCCCCACCTGGGGAAGTAGAAACTCTTTGGGACTGAGAGTTTTCCCTTGCTAAGGAGCCAGACTCGACCTTGCCTGGTTGACTTTATCCTTGAATTTCCTCACTGTCTGTTCAAAAAACAGTTACCCAGGCACGCAAAACCCAGAGATGCCAAGACACGTGGTCCTACCTCCCTGGTTTCTCTTTGCTTTGTCTAGTTGGGGGAAATAGATGAATTAAACATCTCGTATGTTTCAGACTCTTAAAGTGAGCAACAATTTCTGAAAAGTAACCCCACTCGACCCCCAGTTGCTTCCCCCCACCCTCCCCACCCCATCCTTCCCCTCTTCACTCATGCAAACACTTCAGGCAGGTGTGAGCTCACTGCCTCAGGAGAGGGATATGCCTGGGCAGGGAGGGAGAAACAGAGGCATCTTCCCGCTTAAATACCAGGAGCTGACAAAAGTGTTTGTAGAGCAAAATGTTAGAGATGATTGATGTTTGAGGAAAGAATATTTACTCTAGGACTGGCAGAGCTCCAGGTGTGTGAGATCCAAGAGCTGGGGGTCCTGTGCCCTGTTGCTATTAGAGCCCCCGCAGAGGTAACAAGAGCCCACTGCGAGCACAGGCCTGTGCTATGTGCAGGCCGAGGGGCCTCGGGATCTCAGAGATGTCTACCACACCGGATAGTAGAGAACACTGAAGTGCAGCGCCGACTCTGCTACAGGACACAGTGCCACCTTCATTGCAGCTCAATGTAAAGAAAGCCCAAAAGCTCACAGCTGGACCACTAGAGAGCATCGTAATGAACAGAAAAATAGAACAAAGTTATCAAGGACATCATCTTGCTTGAATTCATAATACCTCTTGAAGCAGCAGTCAAGAAACAAAACAATGCATCGCATTGGAAAAATCTGCACATGCCCTCTTTAAAGTGTTGAAAATCAAGGGTGCTACTTTGAGGACTAAGGGGTAACTGACCCAAACTCAGGGGGGTTTCAACTGCCTCAAATGCATGCAAAAGTTGGGTACTGAATAAGGAAGACTGCAGAAGAATTGATGGGTCTAAATTATGGTGCTGGCAAGAAATATTGAAAGCACAAACAAGTCATTCTTGGAAGAAATGCAGACAGAAGGTGCTTTAGAAGCCAGGATGAAAAGACTCCAGTTCACATACTTTGGACCTGTTGTCAGGAGAGACTAGTTCCCGAGAAAGGACATCCTGCTTCATAAAGTAGAGGGGCAGTGAAAAGAGGAAGATGGTTCAAAGAGCTAGGTTACCACTGTGGCTGCAGCATTGAGCTCAAATGTAACGATGGTTGTTCAGTTGTACACAGAGTCACCGTAAGTTAGACTGACAGCACTTAGTGACAATTGTCTACCGAGTTATGAGTGAAGAGTTCTACCTGCTCCCTATGCTATGCTCTGGCAATGCGGAGCCAGAGCATGGAAGGTCGAGGTCAGGAAAAAGTGACCCATGTCTCTGCAGCCCAAGTCTGGATTTCCAGGGTTGCCATTGTCTTCCCAACACTCCTTCCCACCTGCCTTCCCTCCCTGCCATCTTCCTTAAAAAACCAGGAGTTTGCCCCTCAGGTGGTCGTAGGAATATCAACCTGTAACTTAGGTGAATGCAGGAATGAAGCCAAGAAATTAATCTCAAAGACCAGGGATGGATTACCACTAAGCAAAGTAAACACATCATGCTTACAGCATCAACAACACAGGGCATCTATCATCCAAATCAAAGACCCATAGATACTAGGCAGATTCGACACAAGGAAAATCAAGTGCCTGAGTGGAAGAGAACTGGCAGGACACTAAATGAAATTGATGCCATGAGAATGAGTGTCAGTGCACAAGAACATGCCAGCTAGGAATGGGATTTATGCAGGGTCACAAGGGTGATCATGTGCAAAGTTGTGAAGCTGTGAGGCCAGCGGTACTTCCACACTGTTGTCGACATCGCCTATGGTTCCCTTCCATGTACTGAAACTTGTTCTCTGTACGGGTTTCTTGACAATTGTGTTAAGTTGGGTTGACTAGAGAAACTAAGCCCACGACGTTCATGTAAGAGATAGCTTTCTATCAAGAAGTAATTATATATCAACAAGCATCCCAGCCTAGTCCAGATCAAGTCTGTAAGTACAATACTAGTCCATAAACCCAATACTGGGCCATCAGTCCCTCTTCAGACTCATGCAGCTGCGTGCAATGATGTGTAGAATGCTGGAAGATCACAGGCTGGTGGTGCAAAGTTGAGGTGACCACATCACAGGGCTCACAGCGACTAAGGTCAGCCAGCAGGAACCTGAAGGCAGAGAGAGAGGCGAGGGTCCCAGGACCCTCCATATGAGAAGGTCATACCCACAAGGAGTCACCATCAGGTTGTGACCTGATTGACAGGCTAAACCCCACCCCTACACTTTTATATCTCCTCAAGTTGACATGAAACTATGTAACTGCCACACCACTATATTATTTCTTCCTATTGACAATATGTGGGTGAGTGGTGGGCTGCTGGATTGGACTCTTCGTACTTTTGTCCAATATGCAACAAGCTTCAACTTGAGCGGCCACTGAGCAAGGACAGATTATACTAGTAGACCACAAGTTGCTAATCCATTTTAAGAGAACTGTCTTCCAGCACCTACAGCAGGAAAGCTCACAAACTCTCTTTACCAAGAAATACCATAAGGGTACGCACTTGCACACATCACCTCACGGTAAACTATCAATGAGAATTCCAGTCCCAGATAATGCACAAAAGTGAGGGACTCTGAATAAGTCAACCATCGCAATAAATTCAATCAAGTTCTTTTTAACTATATAGCCTGTACAGGATCCCTGGTGGCACAGTGATTAAGCATTGGCCTGCTAACTTCTTGAAGCTACCAGCCGCTGTGTAGGAGAACAATGGGGCTTTTTGTTCTTGCAAACAGGTCTAGCCTCAGAAACTCACAGGGGCAGTTCTACCCTGTCCTGTAGGGTCACTCTGTGATGATATTAACTCCATGAGTTTGAGTTTGAGTGTTTGAGTTCATGTCCAACATTTCAAATAATACTTGTAATGTTAAAATGTTTGCTACTCACGCCAATGCAATCTAACATACATTTCATATAGTCCCATGGTTAATAATGTAATACCGATACAGGATCCCTGATGGTGTAGTGGTTGCACACTGGCCCGCAATCATGGTCAGCAATTCGAAACCACCAGTAGTTCTTGGGGAGAAGGATGTTTTGTTAAAGTCAATTCTTTTTTCATTCCATTTTCCACTGACTTTTTGAAGCCCCTTTGTACATACCTCCCTGTAAGGAAATGGCAAGCTCTGAGGAAATAAGTTAAATCAACATTTAGATAATAAAAACTACATGAGGGTACATGAAGAACCATGAGTATGGAGGAAAAGCAAATGTTCTAAAATTGATTGTGGTATTATACAGCCCTTCTTAATATGGTTGAACTCTTGAATTGTATGGTATGTGAATGGATTGTCAATAAAACTTTTTTAAATGTAAGTTAGTAGAGTAGTTGGTGGACAAACACACGCACACACACATGATGTGAATGCATGAATGAATACAAGCAACTAGTGCAAGTTTATCCCCAATGACTTGAATACACAACTTTATGGAGAAGTGCAGCAATTTCACTCTCAGTTTGAGAACTCAGTGTACAAACTTAGGAAAGACTCATGTAGGATTCCATAATTGATGATAAAATACAATGCATCTTTCCCAGTGTTGAAATTGCTTTATGCATATTCCTTACTTTAATGATCACAAGCTGTACAACAGAGCACTCATTTTTGTCTCGCAAGAGAAGGAATAAACCTCAGTGTGCAACAATGACTCGAGACAGACTTGATTCATTATCCGTATTATGGAGGGGAGTAGATAGTGTTCAGCATCTTAACTGTGATGAAATCACTGAAGAATTTATAAGAGCAAAGAAATGTTTTTAATTATGACATGTTAGAGAAGAAAGATCTATCTAAAATATAACCTGTAATCTTTTTCTGAGCATTACATGTTCCTTTATTCCATCTCTTCATTTGTTCACTTACAGTTTTAGCATTTTTTCCTGGGGGCAAATCATCTTTAATGGGTGTTCGCTGTTTGGGGAGGTGCCCTCTTGGCATAGTGGTTGTGTGTTGGGCTGTGAACCACAAGATCGGCAGTTCGAAACCACGGGCAGCTCAGCTCTGTGGGAGAGTGATGAGGCTTTCTATTCCTACAAAGAATGACAGTCTTGGACACTCACAAGGAGAGTCCTACCCTATCCTATAGGGCGGCTAATGAGTTGGCATCCATTTGATGGCAGTGAGTGAGCTTAACGGTTTTTACAAAGAGATGTGAAAATCATGCCCTGCTGCCAACATGAGGCATAATCCTAGGCTACCATCCTGCACACTCCTTAGTCCTGTGATGGCAGAGTCTTTCTTTTTACTTTTATTATTCACCATTACCCCACCCCATACCCACACCACCATGTGTATTATCTTCCAAATACCCATCTGACTTTCCTTGTGTCACCACTCCAAGATGTGATTTCTTTCAGAGCTAGGGTTTCTCTCTCAATCAGGGCCATCACCCACACCACCAGCAGGCAGGCTGTTCCACAGCCCTGGATGTCCTTCACAGAGAGGATTTGGGACTCCTGTGTTGACCATGGCTCCCACCAGAAAATCCAGAGAAAGGTGGAATTTTGCATCTGCGCACCCACATCTCCACATTCTCACTTCAGCATCTTGACGCAGGGCCAATTACAACATTTATTATTAAACAAGGATCAGGATTGAAGTATGAGCCACTTAAAGCAAAGTTGATGAAAGTCAATTTTTCATAGTGGGGAGATCAACAGCTTTTGACACGATTGTTGAAACAACTAAGTTCACTGACTAATTTCTTTGTTGTTGACTATGCGGAATATTCTTCTGGTAGAAAATGTGATGTAGATGAAACATCCTAGTAGCTTTCTGTGGAGGTCATGTATTTGTGATGTCAATTTCATGATTGGGATGTAGGGGTGGAGTCTAGCCTGTTGATCTGGGGATAGCCAAAAGGTTGCCAATGAGGCCTCTGTGTGGGCATGGCTTTCTCTTGAGACTTCTGGGAAGTCTCACGGTTTTTCCCAATGGGAGAAAAGAGACTTGACTCTCAGTCTCTGGGAGTCAGTCTCCAAGACCACGAACCACTGACAAGACAAGATGGCAGTGTCCAAGGAACTGGTGAAGCCGGAGGAGAAGCCACAGGGCCTTACCCTGATGGAATCAGATCTCTGAAGCTGGAGAAGCCACGTGCAGATCCCTGCCAGCACTGAGTTGCTTATACCACCACTGGATGCTGTTGATGAACCCTGAGCCCTGGAAGCGAGGAGCCATGGGGAGACCCCTACCAGCGCTGGGATGCTTCAACTGCACGTGCTTTGTCAGAAGGAGACTTTATAGACTGGTATCAGACATATGGGCTAATGTTGGATTCATGACCTTGAATTGGACTGGGTTGGGATGTTTTATCAATGTTTCATTCCTCTCGTATCTAAATCTTTCCCTTATATCCATATGCATGTCTACGAATTTGTTTCTCTCATCTACCCCGGTTAACACACCTTCATTCACTAACAATTTTTTAAAAACCTGTCTAAAACTAGCCTAAGCTCCAAGAGCACTGAGGACAGCTTCAATGTTTCTTTTCCTTCTTTTACAACCACCCAGACCAGTGTTTCGATCCGATGGGACAGGGAACCGGAGGGTACACTAACGATTTTATAATCCACTTCTCATCCTTTTAAAATGTCATATGCCACTTGTGTGTTTAATTCCTCATACTATAGACACATTTAAAAAGAAATGGCATCCTGGGAGCTAGGACACACATACACACACGAAAGGCTTCAAAAAATTAATGAAACAATAGAATTTTAAAATAATGGAATTTCCCATGAGTTTTCTGAAGTTCCCCTTGTATGTCTAAAACTGACTGCCATTGTTTTTATTCCAATTTAAAGTGATCCTGTACAGCAGACACCATAAAGGGTTTGAGTTTTAATGGAAATAGATGGCCACATCTTTTTTTAAAATCATTTTATTGGGGGCTCATACAACTCTTATCACAATCCATTTTGTCAAGCACATTTGTACATTTGTTGCCATCGTCATTCTCAAGGCATTTGCTTTCTACTTAAGCCCTTAGTATCAGTTCCTCATTTTCCCCCTCCCTTTCCACTCTCCCCTCCATCATGCACCCTTGATAAGTTACAAATTATTATTATTTTGTCATATCTTGATGCTGTCTGACATCTCCCTTCACCCACTTTTCTGTTGTCTGTCACCCAGAGAGGAGATTATATATAGAATCTTATCATTGGCTCCCCCTTTTCAGCCTTGTCACGGTCACCATCAGTCCTAAAGGGATCATCTGTCCTAGATTCCCTGTGTTTACAGCTCTTATCTGTACCAGTGTATCTCCTTTGGTCTAGCCAAATTTGTAAGGTAAAATTGGGATCATGATAGTTGAGGGGGGAGGAAGCATTAAAGAACTCAAGGAAAGTTATGTGTTTCATCACTGCACCCTGACTGGCTCATCTCCTCCCTTAAAACCCTCTGTCAGGAGATGTCCAGGTGCCTCCAGATGGGCTTTGGGTCCCCAACCTGCACTCCCTCTCACACACAATGATACAATTTTTTGTTCCTTGATGTCTAATTCCTGATCCCTTACACACCTTGTGATCGTTCAGGCTGGTGTGTTTCTTCCATGTGGGCTTTGTTACTTCTCAACTAGATGGCCTACAACCACATCCTTCTCCTTGGTGTCGCTTGTGAGTTGCAACTGCTGAACTTTAGCATCTGAGCATTTGCACCCCTGGACCATCAGGGCTCTATGTTTATGTCTATACAAGAGGGTTTCCAAAATGTGGTGGGGGAGAGGTCCAGTATCTTTTCATTCCATTTTCTCTTGAACTTTTTGATGCCCTTCATAGATAAAACCCACATAGCCCATTTCAATCTGTGGTAAGATCTAATTCATTGGGCTTTATGTCTGTCATACAAGTACAAAGATGTTTTGATTAATGTAGCTATATAATAGGTTTTATAGTCTGGAAGTGAAAAGTGTCCTACTTTGTTTTTGTTTTTTAATCATGCTTTATTTACCCTGGGTTTCTTTCCTTTCTATATAAAAATGGTGATAAGCTTTTTTCATTTCTTTGAAAAATTGTACTGGGATTTTGAAATTGCATTGAATTTGTAAAGTATTTTTTGTAATTTTCACCACAGTTCATCTACCTATCCAGGAGCATATTGGACTGGTTGATTTGTTTATTTCTCTTTTGGTTTCTTATAGGAGTTTTTTTTTAAGCTTTTTTTGTATAAGTCTTTTGTTTCTCTAGTTATACTTATACCTAAAATTTTATTTTGTGTGCAGCTATTATAGAGGACATTGTTCTCTTCATATTTTTTTCAGTGTCTTTAATATACATGAATTCAATGGATTTCTGAGTGTTGATCTTATATCCTGCTACACTGCCAAACTTTTCAATTAGTTCCAGCAATTTTTCAATTGGATTTTTGGGGTTTTCTAAATATAGGCTTATGTCATCTGCAAATAGAAAATGTTTCTTTTATGAAACTGTGAATGCCTTTAATATCTTTTCATATAATTCTGGATAAGACTTCCAGGCTATATTAAATAATGCTATTATATTTTAAATAATATAATAAATATCGTTATATTAAATAATAAACAGTAATCCTGTCTGGTTCCCACTCAAAAGGGGAATGTTTTCAATTATTCTTCATTAGATGAGATGCTTGCCATTGGTTTCAATTATATGGCCTTTATTATGTTGAGGAATTTCCTTTCTTTTTCCATTTTATTGAGTGTTTTTATCAAGAATGGATGTTGAATTTCATCAAGTGTCTTATCTGCATCAATTGATAGAATCATAGAATTCTTTTCCTCTACTTATTCATGTGTTGGATGGCATTATTTTTTTAATATACTATCCATGCATATCTGGTATAAATTCCATTTGATCATCATGTGTTATTTTGTTGATGCTTTGTTGAATTCTGTTGATCAGAATTTTATTGGAACTCTTGATATCTATGTTATCAGAGATATCGGTCTATAATTTTCAATTCCTTTGCTGGTCTTAGATATCAAGGTTATACTTGCTTCATAAAATAAGCTTGGTAATATATTTTTTATTTGTAGTGTTGGTGTTAACTTTTCTCTAAATAGTAGAATTCTATAGTGAAGCCATCTGGTCCTGGACCTTTTGGTGGTGGGAATTTTTTTATGACCAGATCTATTTCTTCTCCTGTCATAGACTTGTTGCAATTTTCTTCATCAGTCTGTGGTAATTTAGGTAAAATTATCCATTTCTAAAAATTTATCCATTTCTTCTAGGTTTTCAAATTTGTTGGACCACAATTTTTCCTAATATTGTGTGATTTTTTTTCAATGTCAGTTTTAATGTCACCCATTTCATTTCTTTTTTCTTTTTTTTTTTTTGGGGGGGTGGGCATCACTGCTCTCCGACGGTGGGAGTAGGAGGCCCAGCCCCACTGCTGGAATTGAACCTCCGTCCCAGTGGGC
>PVJH01048232.1:0-10929 GCA_004026705.1 Nesogale talazaci | reverse complement strand
CAGGGGCTGCCCTGGGAGCCTCGATTGGCTCCCCTGCCCCCCCCCCCGCCCCTTTTCTCCAATCCACCGGGGGTCTTGGCGGGACCCCCAACGGTTTTAGCCTGAAAGCTGTCCCTACCTCGCTGTCTCTCTCAAGACCTTGACTCCTCTTTCAGCGCCGTCCCCGTGGCCTGAGCCATTGTTAACAGCCCCAGACCTCTCTTCTTCGGGCCTTCGTTTTTCTTGGGAGTCAGGGGCTTCCAGAGGGGGGGTCCGGCCCGCCCTCACTGGCTCCGGTTCTGCCCCCAGACTTGGCACGATGACCCAGTTCCTGCCGCCCAACCTGCTGGCCCTCTTTGCCCCCCGTGACCCCATCCCCTACCTGCCGCCCCTGGAGAAGCTTCCACATGAGAAACACCACAATCAACCTTACTGTGGCATCGCGCCTTACATCCGAGAGTTTGAGGTAAGCGGGGGAGGGGCTGCAGGGGGAGGGGGGGGGCCTTCCTGGGGCCAGTGGGCTCTCCCTGGAGTCCACCCTCTGGCCCACTCACAGGGGCCCTCAGATTCCGGCCGAGGGCCACCTGTGGCCCGCCAAGGACAGTGAACTGGTGCCCTGTTTAAAAAGTCTTGAGGACCCCTGATGAGACTTGGAGTCCTCCGTTTCCCTGTCTGCAGGGAGGTTGGTGAGAGAGATCTTTGAGAGGGTTCCTTCTCAATCAGTGAACTGGTAGATTGGTAGTTTAAACACCCCCCCCCCGAAGAGCGACCGGCTATCTGCTTTGCCAAAGATTTCTGCTTAGGAAGCCCCGTGGGGGCCAGTTGTTTATCACATGGGGTGTTAGGGAGCGGGGAATCGACTCAGGACCCGAATCAGGAAGGTTGTTGTGAAGACGGAGAAAGTAGGCCCTCTGTGCCAGGTTCTGGAAGCACCTGCCGTTTATCAGCCCTGCCATCGGCAAGGGGGTCTCTGCTCCCTTGACTCCTCTCTCCGGTCAGACGGCGGCGCACGCCTGAGGTTGATGGAGAGGTGAAGGTCAGAGTGCACAGCTGAGCCTGATAATCCCCCTCCCCCCCAGTATTGGAAAGGGCAGTGTCCAAGTGCCCATGCAGTGCCTACAGCTGTGGGCGCAGGGGTGAGTGGTGAACTTTCGGGGTGTTGGCCCAGCTCGCCGCCTTCCCCTCCAGGTGCGGGCACCCAGACAGGGAAGAGGTGTTGGAGCCCCGCCAGAAATCCCACGGGGAAGGGTCTGCCTTTGGGCCGGGGACTCAGCAAGCAAGCTTGCAGGAGCGTAGCGGGTCGGGTCGTTGTGGGCTGTTGGTGCCCTGAGCGAACGGTCCTTTGTGGACATGTTATGAGCCAATTAAACGAATTGGTGCCGGGAGTTGTGTCGGTGCCTGTTTCACGGGAGGCTAATGAGGCCTGGCCCTCCGACACGTCCTTCCGAGCACTGCGGGGGTCCGATTGGGTGTCTTGGCCCTCCCGCCAGCCCGCGCGGTGTCTTGCGACTCTGCTCACTGTGGAGCCATGAGTAGGGCTCTGGCGAATGGCCACCTGGGGGTCAGCAGTTCAGACCCCACAGCGGCTGCGCTGCAGAGAGGTGAGGCTGCCTCCCCCCTAAGGTTTTGCAGCCTCGGAAACCCAGCTCTGCCTCAGCGGGCCAGGCTGCAGGGCTGCCCTGCGAGCTTCTCAGCTGCTCTTCCTGGGAGCCACTGTCGGGCTCCTTTGGCAAACCCCGTGGGGTTATCTACACTTCTTTCGTAGCTTAAGCACGTGTTTTTGACAGTAGGATAGCTTGGACACACTTACAGCCTTTTGTCACCCCGATTCAAAAACAGCCCCTCCGCCGTCCAGTCGCACTTCTCTGCCCCTGGGGATTGCGCCGACTGCCTCTCTCTGGGAGTAGAGAGCCCCGGCTGTTTCTTCGGAAGGAACTAGGTGGTTTCGAACTGCTGGTTTTGCCTGCGGTTAGCAGCCAGCCCCATAACACCCTTTTGGTGATAGTAGTTTCTTCCACCATCTTAAAAATGGATTTATTGGGGGTTCGTACAGCACGTTCACCATCTTAGCGCAGCCATGGTTATTGTCCGCTTCTGGTTTGTTTTTCTTCCCCTTTGTACTACTCGTCTAGTAATTTCTGTTTGAAGCAGGACATAGATCCAGAATTCGCAGTTTCCGTTGCTGGGCTCAGTAGGCAGGCTGTCGCCGAAGTCCCCTAATCCCCGGCACCTCGACTTGGTGCCTTTGTCGTCGCAGACAGCATTGAGCAGCCTTGGAAGGGCCGCAGGCTCTTTGCCGCTGTGGCGCTCGGGCTGCCCCTCTTGTATCTGTAGGAGGGTGGCCCTGGCTGTTTTCCCTGTCCTTCCCACCCTGTCACCTCTCTTGTTCCAGGACCCCCGAGATGCCCCTCCCCCGACTCGAGCGGAAACCCGGGAGGAGCGTATGGAGAGGAAGGTACGCTGCAGGTGTTGCTTCCAGGCCCTTGCCCCCCTTGGGTCACCTTCTCCGGGCGGTCCCGGACTCGGGACACTTCTGTCTGCACTCACTCTTGCGTCCTCCCCTTTATCTGAACAGAGGCGGGAAAAGATTGAACGGCGACAACAGGAAGTGGAGACAGAGCTGAAGATGTGTAAGTGGCCCCTCCCCCGCTCCCACGGAGGCCATCTCCACGCTTGTCATGAGCCCATTGGGTTGGCACCACTTGGCGAGCTTTGGGTTGGGTTCTGGTTTTTGAAGCTTAAGCAAGCATGGAGGGGGAGGGCCGGCCGATGGGGAGCCCACTCACCTGGGTTTCCAAGGCTGCTTTTCGATACCCCCCCTCCCTCCCCCTCAGGCGGAAGGCTGGGTCTTCAGAGGAGCGGGGTTTGCTCCCTGCCCCATGGCTGTGGTTAGCAACTTCTCTGGGGGTGAGTGAGTTCTGCAGGGAGGACCCTGGGTTAGGACTGCTGCCCGTGAGCTCTCTGTCCCCAAGCCTCCGCTTGGGGGTCTTGGCAAGAACACCTCCACCTGCCCTCCCCCACCTAAGGACCAGACCCCCTTCCTGGTCCTGCTGCCAGCGCTGCTCTCCATCCTTGGCTCATGGCCCCTTGATCCACAGGGCCTCATTGCAACTTCTGTACTCTACACCTGCCCTTTGACCGTCCTGCTTCCCACTAGGCTCCTAGGGGTGACGGTGGGTTCCCCCAGGTAACCAGGATCCCTCCCTATGGCAAGAGCCTCCCCTTCAGCACACCTGCAAGGTGCCTCTTGCTGTGTGACCCAAGGTCGTCACCTGTCTCCACAGCTGGGCGTTGTTGTCAGATGCCTACTGGAAACGGACCCCCTCTACAGCAGAACAGCACCCTACTCGGGGCTCTGCCGCTGCTGCTCCTCCCCCTCCTCCTCCCCCTCCTCCCGCCCCCCTCCCCAGGGCCCTCAGGTGCAGAGGTGGGAGGGGCCACGTGTCATGCTCCCAGCCTGGCCCCAGCCAGGATCCTCCCTACAGTTGTTCCCTGGGGCCCGGTTCCTGCACTTCAAGAATTTCAAGTTGACATTCTCCCTGCAAACCTACCCAAGGCCCCTGCCTCAGTCTGAAAAGTCCAGCACCTCTTTAGGCCCCCACCCTTCTCCCGGTTTGGAGTACTGCACCCCTTCTCCGACCGTCATTTAACCTTCCAAGACACGTACTAGCTGCTTAAGAGTTCTTGTAGAACGAGTGCGTGAGCGAGAGACCCGGTGTGGCAGAGATTCTGAACACAGAACGTGGCTGTGCCCAGGTGTGAGGGCCAGGTGGACAGGCAGCATTTGGGGCAGCCAGAGTGGAGCTGTTTGCAGGGTGGCCGGCACTGCTTCCATGGGAGAAAGTCCCGAAAGGCCCCTTGATCTGCCTGTGCACCTGGGTTTCGCCGTTCAGCTGTGACTGGCAGAAACCGGGTCCCCGGGCACGGGGTGTGCCACAGGGCCACTGCCAGGCCTGGGCTGTGGGCCGGGCGTTAGAAGCGCGGTCACTTCCCTTTCTGAGCAGCACACTGCCGCCTGCTGGCCGCTCTTGCCGCCTCTTGCTGCTGCTGCTGCCCTGGTCTCTGCTGGCCGTGACGGGGCCAGGCTCTCAGGACACAGGCCAGGGGCTGTCCTTCTTGGGGTGCTTGTCACACAGCCGCCTTCCTGCGTTGCAGGTGGCCCCAGCGGGGGACGTGCAAGGCTGGATGGAGCTCAGACTGGCCCTTAGAGCCAGGCCGGGCATCTTGGTCAATCTGCAGGCCGCTTTCTCTGCCCCCCCCCCCCCAGGGGCGGGGCTTTTCTTGCAAGGTGCCAACAAGTGGGTTCTGGGACTCCTCCAAGTTGGCTCTGAACCACCTTGTTCTCATCCTTCATCCGCCGGGTGGTGTGATGGCATGGAAGGTTGCCGAGGGAGATGTCTCTCCTGCTGGGCGCTGAGGGGTGGGGAGTGAGTACAGGAGGCCACCAGGCTTGGGAGAAGGGGCTTTCATAGTTGTATACTTTTTAAATTACTTGATTGAGGGCTCATACAATTTTTACCATAATCCACACATCCACCCACAGTATGCCAAGCACATGTGTACGTTTGTTACCGACGTCATTCCCCAAACGTTTTCTTTCTGCTTAAGCCCTTGGTATCAGCTCCTCATTTCCCCATCCCTCCCCGCTCCCCCCTCCCTCATGAACCCTTGATAGTCTATAAATTACTGTTTTCGGCATGTCATACACTGTTTGCTGTCCCCCTTCACCCACTTCCCGGTTGTCCCCCAGGGAAGAGGTTATGTAGAGTCTTATGATCAGTTCCCCCTTTCTACTCCACCTCCTCTCCGCCCTCCCCATATTGCCACTCAGCACTGGTCCTGAAGGGCTCACCTGTCCTGGATTCCCAGTTCCTGTCTGTATCAGGGGACATGTTCTGGTCTAGCCGTATTTGTAAGGCAGAATTGGGATCATGACAGTGGGGGAGGCAGCCTGGAAGACATGGAGGAGAGTTGTATGTTTCATGGTTGCTGCACTGTATCCTGACTGGCCTGTCTCCTCCCCGCGACCCCTCTTTCTGTACGGGGTTTCTCCTACAGCTGGGCTTCGGGTCCCCAGTCTTTACTCCGCCCCCCTCATTTATAATGATAGTGTTTTTAGTTCTTTGATACCTGATCTGAGAAGGGACTTCCTTGTGGGCCTGACCCATTGAATCATCTCTGGGGAGTGGGTTTCAACTGGCTTCCTGGCCCACCCTTGGAAATGATTACTGGGTGGCCAAATGGCACAAGCTCTCTGGTCGATGCCAGTCAGCTCTGTCCTTTCTCTGGTGCCAGCTCGGCCCCCCCAACTTCCTCATGCTGCTGGCCTCTGCGGGATCCTGCGGCCTGCAGTTGCAGGCTGTGTCCAGTGGGTGGCAGTGCGGCCCCATATGGAGGGGGATGGTGCTGAGCCTCCTTCCAGGGTTAAGCCCTCCTCTTTGCACATCCTTTGGGCAGAGGAGAACTTCACTCCTGGCTTTCCAAGACTTAGGTCTTTATTAACTTTTTTTTTTTTTTTTTAAGAAAAAGACTAATGTCTTTATGGGAACTCATTTTATCTGAGTGGCTGGTGGGCTTGAATCATCCGCCTTGTGGTTCTTAGTTCCAGGTCTGGGCCGCCATGGAGTGGCCTCCTGCCGTCTCTCCTGGAGGCAGCCACCCGCTCTGTCACCCCGCTGAAGGCTGCCTTTGCCTCAAGCAGGGGGCTCTGAGGTGTTACCCCGCCCCTGGAGGCCTGTAGCTCCGGGCAGGTTCTTTCCCCTCTCGCTCTGCTCTGCTCCCCAACACGGTGGCCGCCTGCTCCTCACAGACGCTCCTCTTCCCTCACAGGGGACCCTCACAACGACCCCAACGCTCAGGGGGATGCCTTCAAGACGCTCTTCGTGGCGAGGGTGGTGAGTGTCCGAGAGGGTGGGCGGCCGGCCGGCTGGGCCCGGTGTCCCTCCCCGTGCCCCCGTGACACCATGCCTGTCATCCTGCAGAACTATGACACGACAGAATCCAAGCTCCGGAGAGAATTTGAAGTGTATGGACCCATCAAGAGAGTATGTTGGGCAGGAGTGCGGGAGGGCTGGGCGGGGCAGGGCGTTGTCTTCAAGAAAGAGACAGCTGACTGGGCTGTCTGTGGGCTGCAGGGGGCTGCACCCGCTATGGGACAGGGTCGAGTGGTTCCGCAGACAGTCCGGTCCGTGGCCATGCAGTGTCTCGCTGCTCCTCTGAGCCTTTGTCGTTGACTCTGGGACGCAGTGGCCGGGGGGCAGAGGGAGGGGGGAGCTTTTATATAGAGGAGGTCCACCATGTCTCTTTGATCCGAGCCTCCCCCTTCATGTCACTGTCTTCGGCCGTGATAAACCAGCCTCATCTCAAGTGGGAGAGTCACTTCCCTGCTGGTTGCCGCGGCCTTGAGGGCATCAGGCGCATAAACTGCCGGGCCCAGGGTCGGCGCTTGGCTGCAGCCAGGGCCTGGAGGCTGGGGCACAGGCCTCGCACCCCGCTTCACGCAGCTGGTGGGAAGCTTGAGTTTTCTCATGAGGCCACCCTTGAGAGGACAGCCCCCGAGCTCTCGTCTCCTCCGGACCTTCTGCAGGGCTCCCTCCCCCCCTCCCCTCCTCTCCTGTGGGCACCCATCGGCTCCTCCATGGCCTGAGTCCTTTTCAGCTACACAGAGGGACACCTTGGCATCCCACCTAGTCCCCCAAGCCCGGGGCCGCATGGCTAGTTGCTGCCACTTTGCTGGCCAGCCCTCCTCTAGTGCCTGCCGGGTCTGAGCTTGCGTGACCTTCCGTGGGGGAAGGTAAGGCCGGGAGGCTGCCCCCTTAGCGGCTGTCCTGTCCACAGATCCACATGGTCTACAGCAAGAGGTCCGGGAAGCCCCGCGGCTACGCCTTCATCGAGTACGAGCACGAGCGGGACATGCACTGTGAGTGGCGCGTCCCCCTGCTGCCCCTCCTCCGCTGCCCCTCCCACGGTCGTCTGTCCCCAGACCTGACCTGAGCAGTGTCTCTTCTCTGCCTCCTTTTTGTTCTGATATCTTGTTTTTGTTTTGTTTTTTCATTTGTTTTTTTAATACCTGTTTTTGTTTTGTTCTTTTACAAAAACAAAAAAAACCCCTGCAACGTGTGTATGTTTGTGTGTGTGTGTGTGTGTGTG
This sequence comes from Nesogale talazaci, assembly GCA_004026705.1. NCBI lineage: Eukaryota > Metazoa > Chordata > Mammalia > Afrosoricida > Tenrecidae > Nesogale > Nesogale talazaci. Next base: position 3,801 of record PVJH01048232.1, on the reverse strand, counting down.
TGTGTGTGTGATCCTGGGGAGGTAAGTGTCACACGTTGGACTTTGGCACAGAGGGAACTGGGTGGGGGCTGGGGCGAACTGGAGGTGGGGGAGGCGGGGTGGACCCTTGGGGAGCTTCTTGCCCCCGTTGTTCCTCCCCCCCTTCCCCAGAGTTGGGGGTGGCCGGCGTGGGATGAGGACTGGCCTTTGAACCTGTCCTCTTTCCCCCACAGCCCACCTGGGTAAGGCCCCCCGACCCCCACCCCCCACCCTGTTCCTTGGCGGGCAGTGGGACGGTGGGCGTGCTTAGTGCCTGCCCCACACCCCTAAAGCCCCCCTGAGGCTGCGGCGGCCGCACGGGCAGGACTGGGCGGGCGGGCGGGCAGGGCTTCGGCGTGTCCAGGGGCCGCCGTATTAATTGACTGTTCTTATTGTCACTGCAGCCACCACGCAGCTGGCTTGCAGCTGATGCTTACGCTCCCCTTACAACACCTCAGTGTATGGTTGGTATAAGGGTTTGTATCATGGGTAAGCTCGCTCAGCACCGCACACCAGCCCAGCTTAGCCAGGCAGCGCAGGAGCAGCCAGGCCCCCTCCCGCCGCCCCTGCCTCCCCACACCCGGAGCCCTCCTCCTCTGGGTGCCCTCGGCCCCTCCTGCCCAGAGCCAGCTGCTCTCGGAAGGCCCTGCTGCTCCCCGGAGGGGGTGAACCCTGAGGGGAAAGGCGCTGCCTCTCCGGCCGGCTTCACCCGCCTCCGACCCACCCAGCAGCTTTGTCAGGACCTGGGTGGGGAGAGCTGAGCCCCAGGGGCCAGGCCAGGGCTCTGGGAGGAACCCTGGACCCCCTGTCCGCCGGCTCCTGTGGGGCTGTCCCTGGCACCCCCTTCCCTGGGCTGTTAGGCTGCTAGGTGCACGGTCCTCTGCCCCCTCGCTGCCTGACTGATCGGGGGCTGCCACTGGTGTCGGCCGCCCCCAAGGGCCTGGCGTTGGGGGCAGGGCGGGGCAGGAGGTAGCGCAGGTGGCTGCGGTGCCACGGTCCCGGGCCTGAAGCCCTGCGCAGTCAGTCGAGAGACATAGCGAGGGAGAGAGACAGAGAAAGAGAGCGCAGCCTGCAGGACACACTGCCCGTCTCCTTTGTTGGTCACTGGGTTGGGCCTCTTGTTGGGTGGGGACATGAACCTGAACCAGAGCAGGCTTCCTGGGTTGGGCGGTGCCCCCAGCCTGGACACCTCCCCCCACCCCTCTTCTGGGCTCAGGGGCCAGATGGCCCCCTCCCGCCCGACCTCAGGCAGCAATCCGTTTCCTGACCCCCCAGACCTGTGTGCCTGCCTTGGGGTGAGGCAGGCGGGGGAGGGAGTGTGGCATGTGGGGGAGTACTCTCCCAGAGCCAGCTCAGACACTCCTCGTGCAGTGGGATGAGGGGGAGCAGGGGAGGGCTGGCCACGTTGCTGGACCGCGCCAGGCCTCGGTGTGAACACAGGCCCCAGGGCCGCCCCCTCCCGGTTTTGGTCTGAGACCTTGCGCCCACATGGGCTCCGCCCCACGGCTGCCCCCCGCCTGTCTACAGGCGCTGCAGGTGTGGCCCTGGCCCCCACCCCGCCCTTGGCTCCCCTAGAGCCCCCACTTCCCCCCCTGTAGCTGTAGCTGACGGTGGTGGGGCTGGGGTGGGCTCTGTGCGCGTGCTCAGGTAAGCTTGGGGCTCCAGGTAAGCGGTCCCGAGTCCCCCCGGGAAGCCCGCCTCCTCGCCAGGCCCCCAGGAGTTGCCGAGCCCCCCCCACCCCGCTCGGTTTGGACGCCCGCAAGGCTGGCATCGGTAAATGGCACCTTTTTCTCTTCCTCTGGTTGTTATGGGGGGAGCGGGCTGGGAGCGGGCAGGGGGTCGGGGGTGGTTGAGGACCCCCCACCCCAGGCCAGGGTGTGGGGGGAGCAAGGGCTTGCTTGCCCTCCGTCCAGATCGCCCCTGATGGTGGCCGAGGGCCCCAGGGCACCCTGACAATAGCAGGCCATGCCCTGCCCCTCATCTCCACCTCTGCCCCTGCTCCCGCCGCTCTAAGGGGCTCCCCCCCGGCCGTGGGTGGAGCTGGGGGGCAGCGAGGGAGAGGACGGGCAGGCAGGCAGGCAGGTAGGTTAGTCGTCTCAGGTAAGGCAGGAGTTGTAGCAGCACCGCACGTCTCCGGGCCTTGCCCGGCTCCAGGCCCCTGCCCTGCTGCGGGGGCCCTCCCAGGCCCCCCTCAGGAGCGAGCGCCCGCGCCCTGCCATGGGAGGACTCCTCCCCCACTGCTTCCTTTTCTCTCCGGTGTCTCTTCTGATGGCTCCCTGCTCGCCCTCCTCAAGGAAACCAGAGCGAGTGGTGGTGGCTGGGGTGTGCAGCGGCTGGCTCACTGCCGGCCGCCTGCCCCAGCATGCTCGTTAGGGTGCATGCAGGAGCCCCCGGGGGCCCCACAGAGCCCAGCACTGAGTTAACCTCCAGTTTCTTTGCAGCGACCTTGGCCGCCTTGGCGGGAGGGGGCTGCTCTGTCGGGGGTGGGGGGGTGAGGAGCAGGGAGGGCTGGGAGCCAGCGGGACAGGATGGACTGGAGAAGGGCAGGTCTTGGCCACCCTCCCCCCACAATCACAATTGTGGGGGAGAAACAGGAACGTCAAGATGGAGCAGCCCCTTCACTGGGCTGGGAGAGGATGTTCTGGCTGTGGGTTGCCTGACTGTGGTGGGGTGTGCGTGAGAGTGTGCGTTGGTGGGGACAGGGTGGGGACGTGGCCCAGGGGGGCCCTGTCCTGACTAGGGAACCCTCTGGGGACGCCTCCCCCTCCCCCCACGTCTGTTGCAGCCGCTTACAAGCACGCAGACGGTAAGAAGATTGATGGCCGGAGGGTCCTCGTAGACGTGGAAAGGGGCCGGACTGTGAAGGGCTGGCGGCCCCGGAGGCTGGGTAAGTCCCCACTCCTCCCTCCTTCCCTCCCTCGGCACTCTTGTCCGCACTCTGTTTGGTGGGGGGGGAGGGGGGGCGGGTTTCCACAGGAGCACGGGCTTGAAGACTAGCTGGGCCCCACTGCTGCCTCCAGTGCTCACCCGCTGGCTGCCTTGGCCGCCTCCTCCCCTCTGGAGCACTCTGGTTCATGGCTTGGCGATGCCACAGTGCTTGTGTCTACGCTGCTCTTTCAGTCTCTGGAGCTGTATCAGTAGGCCCCTTTCAGACCTGGCCTGCCTACCCCACTCCCTTTTTTGTTGTTTTGACTGATGATTAGTGTCCCAGCTGCCTCGTAGCCCCCTCACCCTCACTCTCAGGCGGCTCTCCTCAGCACTGTGTGTGGGACAGAGAGCTTCTGGAATCTTCCTCATCACTGCCAGCTCTCACTTAAGGGGGGGTGGTGTTGCCCCCTGTGCTGGCCAGTGAGCAAGTCCGACTTCATCCTTCTTTCGTTCCTGGTATTCCGGCAGGGCGGGCAGGAGGCTTCCAGGTGCCCCTGGGAAAATGGGGTTTCCCCACAAATGCTTGGAAACGGGGGTATAGCTCCCTGTCAGCTCAGGGAAGGGGGGGCCCAGGCTACCGGGCAGGGGTTTCTCAGGAGTTGGTGTCTGTGTTCCCGTGTCGGTTGGGTCAGGGGTGCCTGTGGGTCTCGGCGGGTGGAGGTTGTGGGGGGTGGGGAGGCAGTGGATAAAGTGAGAAGGTGGGAAAGGGCCCTTGGTTTGGGCTGGGCTGGAGTGTGGGCTTGGGGATGGCGGGAGCTGGTGCAGCCTTTCTGCAGACCTGTCCGCAGCTGGGAGAGCAGGTGGCTCGGGGCCGCAGGAGGCTGGGTGGCTGGCTGAGGAGCAGCTGCAGTGCGT
>PVJH01048231.1:0-10883 GCA_004026705.1 Nesogale talazaci | reverse complement strand
CCATCTCCCTGGGTGGACCAAAGTGGACCATTCTTCTTAAGCTCTACTTTGCTGACTTGCCTGTCCAAGAGGAATCCCGCTGACTGACCTGACAGGCTTGTTCTCGGTGCCCATGTCTTTAAAGCCCAGTTCCTCCAGTTTGAAACGTCTGTAAAGTTCATAGTGGCGCGTGTGTGTCTGCTCTCGCAGATCTTCCATGTTTGTACAAATGAGCATCTCCCGGAGCTTGATAAAGTCACAGTGGTTCTCATTTTCCACTAGACAAAAAGGGAGAAAGTAAGTGAGTAAGTAAAACAGCAACACTGGTGTTTAACTTCCAGCACAAAAATAAATGAAAACGCATGTGAAATAGCAAGCGGCCAAATGATCGGTTTGAGGAAGAGTCATGATTATTAGCTGTGAGTATTTAACCAAGGATCAAAACTCTTTGCACTTTATGTGACATATTATAAACAAAGTTAACAGTCAGAAAGTTATCAATTTAATAGGCAATGGAGAAAAAGAAAATATATTTTATATGATATGACATGCTTACAATTTCACTAATATTTTGTTACATTAAAACTGTCCTATGCCTACATATCTCATATAGTGCTTAAAAAAAGGATATGATATCATTTCCCTAAAACAGGGTCAAACCATCACAGGTTCTTGTGAGATACACAGTACAGCACCATCTTCGTGGGTCCACAAAAACCCAACCAGCGGGTCCACAAAAACCCAACCAGCGTCCCCATCTTGCCTTCCAAATATCTGAATATTGGTTGAGTAGGGAAAGAGTGACTCCACAGGTGGATAAAGTGAAAGGGCAATTCCATAGTGAAATTAGCTGCAGGCAGTTGAAGGCAGTTTGAAAAAGCATTCTTATGAGTCTCCCAGAGATAGCCAGTGCTCTTCAACTCCCTGGAAAATGTCACCTGGCTCCTCTAAAACAAAGAAACTCAAAACAGCAATAAGCCCAGTGAACTCAAGGAAAAAACAAGAGAAACAAAAGTCAATGGCTAAAGATGTCCTAACCTATTGACGCACATAGAAGAAGCAGACATTATTCTGCCACAAAAAGAACTTTTCTGCATGCTGCTTGGAATCATAAATGATATGAGGGAAACAATACAAAAAAAGGAAGAAATTATAGAGGAGATAAAGTCCACAGAGCAAAGGGAAATACAATAGCATAGGGATGAAGTAACAAAGAGTAGCAGACTCACGGACTTCGCCAATCGACTGGAGGAGGCAGAAAACCACACCAGTGACCTAGAGGACAGCCAAGCAGACTTTAACAAACATGAACAAAAATCCAATAATATCATCAGAGAAGTTGCAGAAAACCTAAGAGCTATGTCTGATGCTATCAAGATGGACAACATCAGAATAATTGGATTACAAGAAGACACAACAAAGAAGTCATATGCAACAATAGTGAGAGAATTCTTGGAGGAAAACTTCCCCAGATTAATAAATGACAAACAGGCAACCACTCAGGAGACTGAGAGAACACCAGCTAGACTGAATCCCAAGAAGCCCTAAGGTTAAACTATCCAACTTTGGAGAAAATTATGAGAGCAGCTAGGGAAAAGCAAGCAGTCACATATAAAGATTCCCAAATAAGAATATGCTCAGACTTATCAGCAGACACTATGAAGAAGAGAGCACGAAGTGACATATTCCAAAAACTGAAGGAAAATAACGCAAACTCGAGAATACTCTACCCATCCAAATTATCTATCAAGATAAATGGAGAAGTAAAAGTTTTTCCAGACAAGGACAAAATGAGAGACTATGTTAGAAGAAAACCAGCCCTAAAAAAGGTCCTTGCTGATCCATTATCAGCAGAAGTACAGCACTCATCAAGCATAAATAAGAGACCACCACACAGAACTTCACCCAGAAGGCAACAGAGAGAACACAGCCCCCAAGATAGCATTGGCTTAAGGGTGAAAAGAAGTTAAGAGTGATCCACCCTCACACACACACACACAACACAATGATGAGAACGGTAGACAGGAAGACACCCAACACAAAAGGTATAAGATGACATCACAGAGTCCACAGATGGAGAAAATAATCCTGAGTATCAATGGACTCAGGCATTAAAAGACTGAAGCTAGCACACTGGCTTAGAAAACACGACATGTCAATCTACTGCCTACAAGAGACACATCTCAAAACTACAGACAAAATTAAGCTGAGAACCAAAGGCTGGAGAAAGACATACAAAGCAAACAGCAATTCAAAAAAAGCAGGGTTGCAATTCTAATCTCAGATAAAATCGACCTCAAAGTGCAAACTGTAAAGAGATAAGGAAGAACACTATGTAATATTCAAGGGAACGGTAGACAAAGAATCACTAGGCATTTTAAATATTTAAATTCCCTGAACAAGAGATCCACTGAATATGTTGATCAAATGCTCCAAAAGATGAAAAAAGAAATCAAAACCTCAACAATTTTCTGCAACATTATGAGTAACTTCAATACACTGCTCTCTGAAAAAGATAGGTCATAGGGAAAGAAACTCAACAAGAAGGCTAGAGATCTAAACACTACAATTAGACAATATGACCTGATAGATATTTACGGAGCTTTCTCTGTAAATTTTTTAAAAACTTCTCCCAAATTTTTTAAAAATTCACATTCTTCTCAAGCCAACATGGCTTATATTTGAAGATGGACTACATGCTGGGGCATAAACAAAATTGGTATAAATTTAAGCACATTGAGATCATGCAGACCTTTCTCTCTGACTACTGTGCCATAAGGCTGGAATCAACAAAAGGAAGATAAAGAAAAGAAGAACAAATAATTGGAGCAATGAATAATTGGAGGATGAATAACTCTCTATTGCGAAAGAATTGTGTACTGGCCCAGATCAGAGATGAAACTAGGAAATTCCTAAAACCAATGAGAATGAGAACACAACATACCAAAACTTATGGGACACAGCAGGGCAGTTATCAGAGGAAGTTTCATAGCAATACATTCACACATTAAAAAAAGCGACATGACTAATAGGCTGGCACAAAATTTATAGCAACTTGAGCGAACTCAACAGGACAATTCTACTAATAGCAAAATAAAAGAAACAATAAAGATAACGGCTAAGATTCAGGAGAGGGGAAATAAGAAAACTATGGAAAAAATGCTGCCAAAAGTTGGTTCTTTGAAAGGATAAACAGAATCGACAGACCACTGGTGAACCTAACCAAAAAAGGGAGGGGTCAAATTTCAATAGCAAGGATTTGGATGAACCAGGGGAAATTAGAACAAAGGCTAATGAAATCAAAAGAATAATTGCACAGTACTGCAAAGGACTGTACTCCAATGAATTCAACATCTTGGAAGCCAGGGACAAATTCTTGGAGAAACAATCCCTCCCTAGACCACTCCCAATGGATGTCAAGAATCTCAACAGACCCGTTGCAACAGAAGAAATAGACAAGGATAGCAAGAGATTACCAACAAAAAAAAAATCCCCTGGACCAGATGGCTGCACAGAAGAATTCTACCAAGCATTCAGGAAAGAACTAACACCAATCTTACACAAACTCTTCCAGAGCATAGAAAATGACAGAAAACTCCCAAACTGCTTCTATGAAACTAGTATAACCCTGATATCGAAACCAGGTAGGTATCCCACAAAAAAATCAAGAACTACAGACCAATACCCTTAATGATCATCGATGCACATATTATGCAATCATAGTGGTCTAAAATACACGGTACTGGTATAATGACAGATACTCAGACCAATGGAAAAGAACAGAAAACCCAGAAATAAAATTATCAGCATACAGACAACTGATCTTTGATAAGGGCCCAAAAAATATCAAATGGGAAGCCGATGCCCTCTTAAACAAGTGGTGCTAGGAAAAAAGTAGATCTACCTGTAGAAAAATGAAGCAAGACCCCTATCTCACTCCATGCACAAGAATAAACTCAAGTTGGATCATAGACCTCGAGGTAAAACCCCAAACTATTAGGGCCTTCAATGAGAGAATTGGAACCAACCTGAGAACTTTGACAGTGGAAATACATAGGCTATCAGAAATAGGGAAGGACACAAATACAGATGAATCACAAATTGACAAGTGGGATACATTGAAGATAAAATACCTGTATATATGGAAAGAATTCACCAAGAGAGTAATAAGAGAGCCCACAGAGTAGGAAAACATCTTTAGCAATGACATATTAGACAAAGGCCATATCACTAAAATCTACAATACTCTGCTAGCTTCCAAAAAGAAAAACACTAATTGCCTACTGAGGAGGTGGGCAAAGGACCTGAACATAAGTTTCACATGGGCAATAATCCAAATGGCAGATAAAACATAACACCTTCAAAGATATCCCAATTTAAAAAATCAGAAAGCAACAAGTGCTGGAGAGACTGTGTTGAGAGAGGAACTCTCATCCACTGCCGGTAGAACTATAGGTATGTACAGTCACTATGGAAATCAATTTGGTGAAAGCTAAAACAGATGGAACTTGAGCTACCAATCCAGCAACCCCCCAACTGGAAATACGCTAAGAGGAGGCAAGAAACAAACCATGGCCAGACATTTGTGCTCCAATGTTCATCCCGGCACGATTCACAATTACAAGGAGTTGGAAACAACCCAAATTTCTATCAACAGATGAAAGGATTAAAAGACTGTAGTATATACATACAATGAAGTACTATGCATTGCTAAAAAGCAGTGATGAACACATGAAGCACATAGTCGCATGGGAAGAACTGGAGGTAATTATGCTAAGTGAAGTAAGCCAAGCACAAAAGGGCAAAGACAACATGAGTCCACTGAGATAAACTTTAAAAAAAAAAATCACTAAACAGGCATAGGGAAAAAGATCCGGTATAAAAACATTTCTGGGGCAGTGATGCCCAAAAAAACAAACAAACAAAAAACCATTTCTGGGGTGAGAAATGCCATGAGCAAGACCAAATCCAGAGCTATAAATGGTAGTCAACTAAAAAGTAGGGGGAAGAAAGAAAAAAAAAAGGGTATTGGGGGAACAGGGCACTAACACACCCAAGGGGAGGGGGGCATTGTTTTTATCTCCACAGGGAAAGAGGGACCAGACTTCAACCTAGTGCTCCAAGATGTGAATGCAACATACCGGCATGAAGCAGAGAAGCAGCAGAGAGGTCTTAAGGGTTGACCTGAATCCCAACTATGTCAACAGCCTCTCCTTTCTCCAAAAGAATTTACTTCAGAGGACAGCACTGAAGCTACAGCACAGGGAGAGGGACATATTGGATCAGAGCACACAGGAGCAAATGAATGGGGAGGAAGAAAGATTGGAGCACATCCTGGTCCACCAAAACTTGAGGACAATATTCCTGCTCAGAGCAGCTAATGCAAAGAGAGGACCATGTGGCCCTACTATGAGACATGACGTTCCTCACTGACCCATACTCCTATAGGGGACAACACTGGAAACAGTGAGGAAATTGCACCCAATCTGATCCCACCTCACTAAGGCAAAACACCAAGGTTGTGTAGCAGAACAGCAAGGGGAGGAGAGTAAGGGAGCCCCGAGGAACTACCAGAAATAGACTTTGGAGCCAGAATGTGGCACCCCATCAGACTTGACCAGAAAACACTCCTAAAGTTTAATAAACAGACCTAGAACTATTTCCCGGTTTTTCTTTCTTTTTCCTTCTGTCATTGTTTGTTTATTGTTTTTTTTTTGTTTTCTTTTCTTGCTTTCGTTTTGCTCTGTCTTGTTTTTGTACATATTATTAGTATATCTACAGGTCTATCTAGATAAGATAGGCTAGATAAAAACAATCTGGAGAAGAAAACAACCCAATGGTTCCAGGAGGACATGGAAGAGGGACAGATCGAGGAAAAGAAATAGTGTTAACAAACCCAAGGACAAAGGAACAAGAAGTGATCCAAAGTCAGTGACAAGGAGGGTGTAAGAAGCCTGGTAGGGCTTGAACAGGAGCAAAGTAACCAAGAGGAAATACTGAAGTCCAAACAAGGGCTGAGTGTGATAGCTGAACAAGAGGAAAGAACTAGGAGGCAAATGGCATTTACATAGTTCTAAATACAGGTATGTACATATATAAATATATTTATGTATGATGAGGAGGAAATAGATCTGTGTGCATGTATTTATAGGATTAGTATTAATGTAGCAGATGGACATTGGGCCTCTACTCAAGAACTCCCTCAATGCAAGAATACTTTGTGCTATTAAACTGACATTCCATGATGCTCACCTTCCTGACATGATCGCTGAAGACAAAGTGAGTGCATAAGCAAATGAGGTGAAGATAGCTAAAGGTGCACAGCTATCAAAAGATATAGTCTGGGGTCTTTAAAGCTTTGAAGGTAAACAAGCGACCATCTGGCTGAGAAGCAACAAAGCCCACATGTAAGAAGAACATCAGCCTATGTGATCACGAAGTATCAAGGGATCAGGTATCAGGCATAGAAATCCTAGAAAAAAGCATAGAAATCCCCAGAGGGTTTCTAAGGCTGTCTGTATCTGCACAAGGCAGGTCATTGGGTCGTTTCTCCCACAAGAGGGGACGTGGGCCCAAACTACCAATCTTTCCATTGGCAGTTGAGCACTGAACTGCCATGTCACCAGGGCTCCTTTTAAACACTACTCTTGACTCTCAAATGATGTTCCCAGTGCCCTGCAGTACTGTCCACCCGCCTAGTGATATGTGTGCAGTACGATGTAGGAAAAAAGGAGCTCCCTGGCCTTTTCAGACTCTGGTATATAATAACACACAGCTTGTATGAACACCAGTCAAAATCTGAAATAAGTGCTACTCAGGAAAGCATGAAATGCCAACTTGAGAGTAGGCAGTGAGATAGGTGTGTCATACTGCACAGCTCCTCTTTCCCTTACTTACCTTGTACGATGCCCCAAGGGTACTGACGAGCTTTGACCATCTTATTGCCAACTTTGACCTCATCCATGCTTCCCACAACAGCAAATGGCAAATGTGCCTGGAAAAGAATCATATAAATCACATCCTCCAACATAACATGATATCCAGAACAGAAAGTATTTTGAAAATGACAGCAAAGAGAATAATTCAGTAGCTAATGAATTTCTTAAAATCAAGTGATTTCCTACGCCTCTTTTAAAACCTGGTGGTGAATGTGGGCTAATTTTTCCACAGAAGTCAATTTCAGACCCTGTAACACAATCAAAATTATTTATTCAGCCTAATGGAAGGCCTCATGCTATCAGGAGTACAAAAAAGAAAACAAATTCTAGTACAGATCTCCCTTAATAATACTATTCCCTGAAAGACAAAGAAAATGCTAAGGAATATCACACACACACACACAAACTCAAGTCTGACAACTCGCTGCCACTGTGTCCTCCCTGCCTGTCGGCGACTCTGTAACACAGAGTAGGGCTGCCACTGCAGGATTCTTCACAGCTGATCTTCATAGGAGCAAAAAGCCTCACCTTTCTCCTGGGGAGTGGCTGGTGGTTTCAAATTGCTGACATGACTGTGAGCAGCCACACTTTAACCCACCTCAGCCACAGGGCTCCGTCACGCTTATCTATAGTTGATGCGAGCATAGGTGGACGACAGGGGACCTGGGCTACTCACAGGGTTTCAAACTCACCAGACACTCTTAAGGAGAACAGAGAAGTAGGTGGTTTGCTAAAGGTAAAGTGGACAAACCTTGAAAACTCATACATTGGGTCTTTATGACTCGCGATTGACTGGACAGCGATGGGTTTGGGTTTTGATTTATAGGTTTATGATTCTGATTCAAAGAAATATGTAAGTCCTAAATTAATGCTGAAGATAGTAAATGCTTTAGAACTTTAAGGGAGTGACAGATCACTGTGGGGAGGGACAAATGAGGGAAAGGCTGAAAAAGAAAGTACAACTCAACCTGGATCAGAAAAAGGTTTTAGTTAGGTGGCTCAAAAAGAGTGAAAAGGGCACATTTAAGAGTATGAACAACACTACACAAACAAGAAGATGCAAAAGCTGGACTCAGGCAGCTGAAGATAGGAAAGTCCAATTTGTTTGTGATTTACTAAATGACATCATTTAGTCCTTAGCTGCTTCATTTGGAAGGATTATTCCAGGTGAGCACAAGAAACAAAACTGGATCTAATGAAATTTACCACATAGGAATTAAAATCACTTTATTTTTTGGACATCAGTGCCCTCTGGTGATCGTGGGAGCTACCCAGCGCTGCTCCTGAGAGCCACCGCTGAATTTGAACTGCCAAGCTTACGTGCCGCAGTCCCGCACTCAACTATGTACGCCACTGGGGCTCAGCCCTAAAATCAATTTATTTATATTAGTCAGCTTTTTCAATATTTTGTTCAAGTTCTTTTATATACAAAATGGGGGGGGGGAATATAAAAAAATCATAAAAGAACTATAATGAGCATTTTGGGGAATGGCATCATCAGGTTCTTAATATAGTTTGTCTCACTTAATTCTTACAGCACTCGATATTATGAACCCATTCTGCAAATATGTCAACTGTCGCAACGAGGCTGATCATGCCCACAACCAAGAGGCCAGTTTAGCTGGGCTCCTAAGTTCTCATAGTTGAAAATAGAATACTGAAACCCGAAGAAGAAAATCAAAGAAACTAGCCTCTTTCAGTCCTATTAGATTAACAGTTGTGAATATTTCATAAGCACATGTGATACCATAGTGAGTGAGCACAAATTCCAAAGGAGAAAACCCCTTGACTCCTCGGATCCTAAAGCATTCCCACATGGCTGGAGGCAGAGTGCCACCTTTCTGAGGCAACATAGTCCCGTTCTACAAAGAACCCTCAGTCCACAAATGTACCACTTTATTTAGGTGATAGAAGGGGTTGGGGGTGAGGGGTGTATGGGGAATACACTGAAAAGCATATCCTCAAATATATATATAATAAAATATATACACACATACACACATATATATATCCTCCTTCAACTTTTTCCAATTCAAGACAGTGACATTTTTCTACATTTTTTTTTAAATTTCAAATCACCTTATTTGAGGTCTTCTTCGGAAGATACAAGTGAAAATATATTAGCAGCGATATTACTTACACACCATCTCTGTGTTTTCACATGTAAAACAGAATTAACAGCCCACAGGCGCTTACATTCATTGAAGAGTTGATTTTAGCAATAGTCTCATCGTCCGTCGGGAACTGGTATATCTGGACGCCATTGCTAACCAGTTCACTCATGAGCTTGATCTTAAACTTCTGTAACTCACTTTTAGAAATTGCATCTGCTTTGGCAATCACTGGTATAATGTTCACCTACGAAGAATAAAGAAAATCTTGTAATTGAGGATTCATTTTAGTTTGCTTGTTTTTTGTGGGCATCACTGCCCCCTGGTGGGAGTAGGGGAGTAGGAGGCCTAGCCTTGCTCCTGGTGAGCTGCTGCTGGATATGAACCACCAATCCTCTGGGCCGCAGTCTTGCACAGAACCATTACGCCACCGGGGCTCAGCCCGTGGAATCATTTTTAAACCTATAAATGTTCACAAGTGAAGCCACCAGTCTCTTGACATTAAAAATCTCTTCAGCCTTCCTCAGGGGATCAGAAAAGGTTGGTTCCACTGCCTATTTTTATACGACTTTATTGGAATACAGACCTAGCCATTCGTTTCTGTCTTGGCTATGGCCGTCTCCATACTTCCCAGCAATGGTGTGTTGTAACGAAGACGACGTGCCCTGCAAAGCCTCAAGTATTTACTGCTGGCCCTTTACTGAAAAGCTTGCCAATCCTTGACCTAGATAACCACAGGCTGCCATTCTTCTATGCCCTGTGTATAATCAAGTCTTATAATACATGCTGGCTGGATATTACTTTTAAAAAGCAGTTTGTATAAGGTTCATCTGCCAACTGATTTTAGTTTAGAAACCTCACCTTTTCTTCTCTCTCCCTCCAACTTCTCCAGAGACAAAATGTCAGCAGGAAAGTGAAACAGACCATTTAGCTCACCAAGAATTTTTAGTTTTTAGTAATCTAAGTGAGAGTCCCTGGATAGTGCCAATAGTGAACACACTCAGCTGCTAACCAAACATGTGGAGGCTCAAGTCCACCCAGAAGTGCCTCGGGAGAAAGGCCTGGCAATCTACTGTTCACAATCAAGTCCCCGAAACCCAGATCCCAGAGCATCTTTCAATTGAGACACAGAGCCACTAGGAGTCTGTATCAGCTCAACAGCAATAGCCCGTAGCACAGCCTGAGGACCGCATCACCAGAGTGACCTCTCAGTAAAGTTATGAAGGCGATGGTACAGTGTCCTTTTGTCATTTCAGCAGATCCTTTCCCTCACTCCAAGGAATTCAGCTCTGTGTCCCAGGATCAGGAAACACATTTCACAGACACCAACTAAAAGTGTTCATGATGCAGTATTATTTAAAGTCTTATCAGGGGCCAGCAAGGAAGAGATCCACAGTCACAGAGACCATCCAGGTGTAAGTCTAGTCCTGTGAACGACTAACGAGCTGCCTCCACAAGAGACCGATGGCTCCACTACACTGGGATGGGGCAGGGGCTTCTTCTGTACCTTTCCCATTTCCTTGTTTGCTTTCAGTCACATATGTCAGGCTAATCAGTGACATGTATCAGGGGAAGGAGAGCTTATTTTTTCACTTCTCTAATGTCCTACTGGCTGAGCTGTACACATTCATATTTATTAGTCTTCTATGCTCCAAAGAAGATAGTTTTCTAAACAATTGTGAAATTACTAGAAAAATTCCCAATAATTTTTAAGCAAACCATTTTCATGTTAAATTACTCAAAGTACATGAACATGGGATGTCAAGGCCATGTTTTCAATACCATACTTAGCTATTCAATAAATTATGCCATGTTTTTATCTTATGCTTGTCTCCACAAAAAAATGTGAGTACAC
>PVJH01048230.1:0-10899 GCA_004026705.1 Nesogale talazaci | reverse complement strand
CGATGGGTGACCAAGCAAAGGAAACCCTGCCCAGCCCCGTGTGACTCTGAGTCCGTGGCACAGCAGGGCTTTGAACCCCAGGCAGCCAGGCTCCCAGGTCCAGGCAGCCACCACTCCCTCACGCTGCCTCCTGACACCGGCAGACACCGCTTGCTCTCATGCCAGACTGAGGCCCTTTTCAACGTCCAGGTGATGGCAGTGTGTGGGGTGATAAGCGAAGTCCAGAGTTCTGGTGGCAGAGTGATTTCACGTTGGGCTGCTAACCACAGGGTCAGCGGTTCAAAACCACCACCCTGCCCTGAGGTTTCACTTGATGGCAGTGAATTTGACTTTTGATTTAAGGGCTCTTGGGCGACTCCTGGATTACTCTCATAGGCTTCTGCTGGTGCTCCAAGAAGCAGGCCTATCGCTGCCTCTGTTAACCTGAGAGGCAAATAGACTCCTTTTGCCCCAGCTGCGGTGGAATAAAAACCCACCTCAAGGACCCTTGGTTGCTGGGTCAGCCACGGTCCACGGCGCCATCTGGCGTCTCGCAAGTGGAACTGTGCCCACTAGGGCTTGCGCGCTGCTTGTCGGGGGGGAGCTGGCCAGGGCTGGTTCCAGGGTGGGGTTCTCTTGATGGGACTCAGCCCACCACCTGTCCAGCAGCCCCTGCGCGAGTTAGATATTTGTGCCTCTGTTAAATCGAAGCAAGCTCACTGCCATCGAGTCACTTCTGACTCCCATCGGCCAAGGGAGAATTGCCCCAGGGGGGTTTTGGGACTGGAACGAACTCTCTTGGGGGACCATGGAGCTTCATCTCCGCCCCCCTGTCCCGCCAGAGTGAGTGGTGGTATTGAGCCCATTACAGCACCAGGTCTCCTCTTTTTAAAAGCTGCATTTATTTTTTTATTCTTTACATCGTTTTATTGGGGGCTTACAATCTGTACATCCATCCATTGTATACAAAGCACATTTGGGCATGTGTTGCCATGGTGAGGGGGGCGCTCCTGGGAGGGTGGAGGGAAGGTGGAGGAGATAGGGGGAAGCGATTACAAAGATCTACATGTAACCTCCTCCCTGGGGGCCGGACAGCAGGGAAGTGGGCGAAGGCAGACATCTGACAGATCTCCTCTTGAATCACTGGGGGTCCCTAAAGTCCCCTCGCGCCTGCTAACACCCCAGCCTGCACTCCTGAAGTGGACCGTGGGGTCCCAGAGGTGGGGGTGGGGTGGGGCGGTGGTGGGGCGGGGGTGGGGTCTCCCGCCCCGCCCAGTCGACCTCAGACCCCTGATTGTCTGTCTATCTCTTCCCCCCACCCCCCCGCCCCCCGCCAAGGCCCGGGAGGTGTGAAAGGCTCCCTTTTCCCCAGCAGACGCCTGGGACCAGCATCCTGTGACTCTCCCCCGTCCTCGCCGTCCCCCTGGCCACTGGCCACCATGGCTACTTCGAGGTCGCAGGTCGGGTCCGGGGAGGAAGAGACCACCATCCTCATGGCCAAGGAAGAGCTGGAGGCCCTGCGGACGGCCTTCGAGTCGGGCGACCTGCCCCAGGCCGCCTCGCGGCTGCGCGAGCTGCTGGCCGCGTCGGAGGTCACCCGGCTGGAGGTGGGCGTCACCGGCGAGTCGGGCGCCGGCAAGTCGTCGCTCATCAACACCCTGCGCGGCCTGGGCGCCGAGGACCCGGGCGCGGCGCTGACGGGCGTGGTGGAGACCACCATGCAGCCGTCGCCCTACCCGCACCCGCAGTTCCCCGACGTGACCCTGTGGGACCTGCCGGGCGCCGGCGCCCCCGGCTGCTCGGCTGACAAGTACCTGAAGCAGGTGGACTTCGGCCGCTACGACTTCTTCCTGCTGGTGTCGCCGCGCCGCTGCGGGGCCGTGGAGAGCCGGCTGGCCGCCGAGATCCTGCGGCAGGGCAAGAAGTTCTACTTCGTGCGCACCAAGGTGGACGAGGACGTGGCGGCGTCGCGCTCGCAGCGGCCCTCGGCCTTCAGCGAGGCGGCCGTGCTCCAGGAGATCCGCGAGCACTGCGCCGAGCGCCTGCGGGCGGCCGGCGTGGCCGAGCCGCGCATCTTCCTGGTGTCCAACCTGTCGCCGGCGCGCTACGACTTCCCGCTGCTGATGTCCGTCTGGGAGCACGACCTGCCGGCGCACCGGCGCCACGCCGGGCTGCTGTCGCTGCCCGACATCTCGCTGGAGGCCCTGCAGAAGAAGAAGGACATGCTGCAGGAGCAGGTGCTCAAGACGGCGCTGGTGTCCGGCGTCATCCAGGCGCTGCCCGTGCCCGGCCTGGCCGCCGCCTACGACGACGCGCTGCTGGTGCGCTCGCTGCGCGGCTACCACCGCAGCTTCGGCCTGGACGACGACTCGCTGGCCAAGCTGGCCGAGCAGGTGGGCAAGCAGGCGGGCGACCTGCGCTCGGTCATCCGCTCGCCGCTGGCCAACGAGGTGTCCCCCGAGGCGGTGCTGCGGCTCTACTCGCAGTCGTCGGACGGCGCCATGCGCGTGGCGCGCGCCTTCGAGCGGGGCATCCCGGTGTTCGGCACGCTGGTGGCGGGCGGCATCAGCTTCGGCACCGTGTACACCATGCTGCAGGGCTGCCTCAACGAGATGGCCGAGGACGCGCAGCGCGTGCGCATCAAGGCGCTCGAGGAGGACGAGCCCCAGCCCGAGCTCAGCCTGGAGGCGGCGGGCGACAGCGGCGCCGAGAAGCGGGGCGCCGGCGGCGGCGAGGGGGCCGGCGAGGAGGCCCCGCTGTCCACCCGCCGCAAGCTGGGCCTGCTGCTCAAGTACATCCTGGACAGCTGGAAGAGGCGGGACCTGACGGAGGAGAAGTAACGGGGACCCGCCGTCCGGATCCCCCCCTCACCCACAGACTGAGCCTTCGCTAACCCTATCGAATCCATCCCCCACCCACCCCAAAAAAAGGCCAGTGTGGTGAGCATGAGGTCTCCTCTCTGTGGCTGTGGGGGAAAGGGTGGGGGGTGACTGGTGATCCTGAGGGAGGGATGGCGCTGGCCGAAGGGATGGAGGTGGGGGGCAGCTGAGGTGGGGCAGACATGCAACAGACGCAGTGGGACCTCTGAGAGTGGAGAGTGACCACAAATCTAGGTAGTGGACAGAGGGAGCATGGATCATGGGAGTGGGTCTCACAGACAACAGTCCAACAGGGTAGGGTCAGCTGATTCCCATTTTTTTGTTTTGTTTTGTTTGTTTTTGTTTGTTTGTTTGGCATCACTGCCCTGATGGGAGCAGGAAGCCCAGCCTTGCTCCTGGAGAGCTGCAGCTGGATTTGAACCGCCAACCCTGTGGGCCGCAGTCCTGCACACAACCACTGCTCCACCGGGGCTCAGCCCGATTCCCATTTCTGACCCCCAGCACCCCCAGCCAACCTTCGCTCAAACTCACTGCACAGAGTGAATTCCAACGCATTGCCTGGCCCTCTAGGGCAGGGTAGACCTGCCCCGTGAGTTCCCAGAGACTCTCGCTGTTTAAGGGCGCAGACAGCCCCAGCTTTCTTGCCAAGCTGGCTGGTGGTTTCCAACTGCTGACCTTAGCATCAGTAGCTCAGCCAGCCACCACACCACCAGCAGGGCTCATCTCTGACATGCTTCCAAAGGGGCTGCCCTCAGGGAGATGGAGAAAACACAGGTGGGGAGGGTGGGTGATGGGGACTGGATAGGGGGAAGGGAGGTGAGAAGGCTGGGGGTGGGCGGGGGGACAAAACAAAAGAGGATATGTGAGCAGAAGAGGAGGATGGAACTGGGAGCCCTGGAGCAGCCATTTCCGGATGACGGTTTGTGTCTGAGTGTGAACAGTGCTCAAAGGCTGGGTTCAAAAGCGTGTCTGGGATGTCCCTCCCTGCCCTCCCCGGAGTGAGAGCCAAAAAACTCAAAAGTTGTGGGAGTCAGAAATCACACCAAAGTACCAAGGAAGAAAGGCCTGGCGATTGGCTTCTGAACCAAAGTGCCCACCGAGAACCTTACTGAGTCCCCTCTGTTCTGACCCACGTGGGGTCACCGGGAGTCAGTGTGTGTGTGTGTGTGTGTGTGTGTGTGTGTGTGTGTGTAGGGGATCTCAGCTGGCCCTCCATAAGCTCAGGGTGTGCATGGAGAGGCACTGACTAAGACCCAGCTTCCCAGTGTTGCCATGTGGCAGTGGGGCGGACCTTGGGGCTGAGAGGACGACCTCCCATGCTCATGGATATATGAAAGGCACGGGTGACGGCATGTGCTGAGCCCCACAGGGCGGGAGGGCTGGGTGTTGTGAAGCCAGACTCCGCAGCACTACCAAGTGCTGGCCTCAGCCTGACGTTCCCAGATGCTGCTGGGGGATTCGAAAATGAACCTGGCTTACCTGCCGAATCCATCCATCGTAACCCGTTTTCAAGTTGGTGCAGGGGCAGGTGGGCTTGAATGGTGCAGGGGGTGGGGTCCAAGGGCTGCTTTGGGTCAGGGCGAGGCTTGGGGAAGGCTTTGTGGGGAGCGAACATTTCAAAACGGGGGCCCTGAAGGGGCAGATCTGGGTGGCGCTGAGGGTGAGCAGAGGGATGGAGGCCGGCACAGAACAGGGTGGAGAGATTGGTAGCAGATTCAAAACAAAAGACAAAAGCAGAATAAAAAAACCCCCAAACACCTCTCTGCCATGACGTTCAGCCCAACTCATAAACTCATAGTGACCTCTATAGGCCTGGGCAGAACCACCCCTGTGGGTTTCCTAGACAGCATCTCTCTTTAGGAGGCAGACAGTTCATATCTGGGTGCCCCCTCCAAAAAAAAAAAAAAAGGGGGGTAGCCTCCTTATTGTCCCAAAGAGTGGCTAGTGGTTTCAAACTGCTAACCTTGCAGCCCACTACCACCAGGGCTCCTATTGATAGAGCATGCCCATGGAAACTGCCACTGAGCAGAGTGCCTAAGAGGCCAGGGTGTTCCCATCTAGCAGGAGTAGAGGCCCACCCTGCCTCTAGGGCGATGAGGCAATCAGGCGGTGGCGCTTTAACATCAGAGACCTCTTTGCATTCCGGCTGGGCTCGGGCACCTCAAGGCCTGCAGCCCAGCGTAAGATGTTGAACAGGTTTCATGGGTACTTCCAGGGCTGCTTAAGCTTTTCCATGAACTCACCCTCTCTGCCATTGACTCAGTGTTGACCCTAGAGGGCAGCATAGACCTGCTGCTGTGAGTTAGAGACTGTTCCACTTTATGGAAGGAAGCCTCATTTTTCTCCCTCCAAGCAGCTGGTGGTTTTGAACCCGCCACCTTGCGGATGGAAGGAAGCTCAATGCACTCACTACGCCACCACGGCGCCTACACTTTTTACTGGGGATTCCTTTTTTTGCCTGAGAAATTTGAAACAGGCAAGCCTGGCTGGAATTGCCTTGAATTCATTATGTGTTTTCATTTGGAATTGATGTTGAGTCCCTGCCAGTTCGGAGACCTTTTCTGTGGCCAAGTGTTTTTCGACCCCCCCACATCCAGCCACACAATCCACTGCGACCCGCCCCTTCAGAAGCTTTGTTCCAGAGCAGGGTCGGAGAAATTTTGTTCCGCCAAGGGCCATTTGGATATTTATAACAGCGTTCTCAGGCCGTGCTGGACAAACATTTAATGAACTCCTTGGGGGATGCCTGACACAGTGGCTCTCCGTTGAATTGTGTGATGTGAGTTGGGTTTGATTTCTTGGGACTTACCCAGCCCTGAGATCTAAACGTGTCGCACCCCCATTTTAGGTGAGGAGGAGACGCCTGGGAAGCTACGCTTGAGAATTCTCTGGATCACAGTGATCTCAGATCCCAGACTGATTGGGGGATGGGGCAGGACCACGCAGCATCCTGCCCCGCTGAGCCTGAGGTCAAGGGCCAGCTCCGTGGAAGCTAGCTACCGTGATGACCTTGGCAGCTCAAGGTGAGAGCTCAATCGCCATGGCTCCAGGAACTCAGAGGGACAAGGAGAGAGTGGACAGGGGCCAACTGGCCAGTGACTGAGCAGGGGAGGTCTAGCTCTCAGCTGAGGCTGTCTGGGGTTGGTAAATAAGACCCACACCTCCCTCTGGAAAGCTCTGAGATGCCTGCCATCAAGGGAACTGGCAGCCCTGGCTGTCTTTGGGGTGAAGGAGGAGAAGAAAAGGAGCTGAGTCTGCCTCCAGGCTTGACCAGCTCTACCACGTGGAGCTCTGATAGACACAAGGTTAGCATTTCGAACCCACCAGCTGCTCTCTGGGAGGAAGATGAGGCTCCCGTAAAGAGTTACAGCCCTGGAAACCCTCGGGGACAGTTCTCCTGTGTCCGGTCGGGTTACCAGGAGATGGAATGGGCTTGGTGGCCGCGAGACAAAGTGGGGCTGTCTGAGTTCGTAGGTTCAGACTGTCGCTGAAGAAGGCTGGGTTGTCGAATTGAAAGGAAACTGCATCAGGTTTGTGAGGACCTCAGAAAGCTCTGGAAGCCATGTGCAGGCCAGGAGGGGAAAGAGGGAGGGAGTGGGGCTGTCTCTTCTCTGCAGATGCTCCCCAGATCTGACGACACTTGTAGTCATTCTTGTGTGTGTGTGATGTGTGTGTGTGTGTGTGTGTGTGTTGGTGAGGGAGGGGAGCTGAGATCCTAGGAAACCGCCCCCAACAACCCTCCAGATAGCTGCCAGGGTGTCACCCCAACTCACAGGGGCCTGAGGCTCAGCACGTTGAACCACTGTGGGGTCCTGCGCCAGCCTCACACCTGGGTGGGCCTTCCCAGAGAGTCTCCCCAGGAGCTCTGCGGGCGCCTCGACTTCATTCACTCAGAGCATGGGCATGCTGCCACCGGGCACCCCCTCTGAGGGGCGCTCAGCCTGACCTAAGTGTGTGTAGGGGGAGACCAGCCTCCCCACGGCTGAATGGGTCCAAGAGGCGGTTGTGTAATTGAGAGGTAAGTTAAAGAGACATCAGAATGGATAAAGCAGGGATTCACCTCTGAGATGAGGAACCAGGAACCAGGTCTGAACAGAGAGCTTAATATATTCTCATGAGCTTAAATAATCTCACGAAGGCCACAGCGAGCACATGTATGAACAAGGGGCTGTGTTAGAGGCATACATGTCATGTGAGGGGTACGAGCTAGGGGTATACATGTAACAGGAAGGGGTTGCCCTATGGGTTGAGACCCCTTTGGGGGTGGAATGACCCTTTCACAGGGATGGTCCAATTCGTAACGGTAGCAAAATTACAGCTACCAAGTAGCAATGAAAATAATTTTATGGTTGGGGGGTTCACCCCGCCACGAGGAACTGTATGAAAGGGTCACAGCCTTAATCAGGTCGAGAACCACTTCACTGGAGGCACACACATGACAGGAAGGTAAGCATGTAATAAGATAGACGGGGTCTTGCGTCAAGATGGCAGTCTAACCTTCGTCGTCTCTGAGTTGGCTTGGCTTTAGGTGTCTGAGTTCTTCTCTAGGGGAACAGTCTATGAGCCTCATCAGAAGGGATTGGGCCCGACTTAGGGTGCGGCAGACAGTAGGGTCTGATTGCCTTTGACAACAGACAACCTTCAGGTAAGTCATCTCCAAGCAGTTGACCTTCAAGCGTGTACAGTAGCAGCCATATGCATGAAAGCGGCACCTTAAAATTGGCATTATTAGGCTGAGCCCCAGTGGCATAGTGGTTGAGTGCGGGACTGTGGCCCACAGGGCTGGCAGTTTAAATTCAGCAGCAGCTCTCCAGGAGCAAGGCTGGGCCTCCCACTGCCACCAAAGGGCAGTGATGCCCTCCCTCCCCCCCAAATTGGCATTATTATGGGTGACGTTGAGGGGAATAACTTTTACTTAGGAGAATGTGAGTGGGACCCATCTCCAACCCATGAAGGTGAAGGTTCCTTCCCCGGGACCTCCCCACCTCCAATGTACGAATGCTGAGTCTATCCACACACCCTCTTGCCATTCTGCTTCCCGCACTTGAGGGGCTGGAGGGTGAGGCACCAGCTCTAGGCCCCTAGGCTCTGAAATAAGGTTCGTTCTCCTACCCATCCACCCCCATCACCTGCCATGAAATAAGGGGTGACAGCTGCCATTTCCTGAGCCCTGGGCCCTTTCAGTCATGAGTGACCGTGACCAATAGCGCCTGCGAAAAACTGAAAAGGCCATTCTAGGGTTTGCGGCTCTCGGAGTGGGAAGTCAGTTCAACAGCTGGCCATGAGTTTGGTTTGGGGCGCCATGGACTCAGCAGCTGCCATGCTGGGTGAGTCTCTCCTCCTCCAGGGATGCTGGTGAGGGGGCGAGGGAGGGCCAGAGAAGCTACAAGTGGCCGGCGCAGTGGGCGGCCCAGGTCCTCTGTGGACTGGAGAACGGATGGATCTATGGGCGGGTTGAGCAGCAGGGCTAACAGGATGGGTAGGGTCAACCTGACAATTTGGAGAGAGACTTGGGGAACCACTGAACTAAGATAATGCAGGTAGAACTGTTAGGTTTCTGGAGTGGTTTATACTTCGGTCCTTGCTTCTCTATGCTGAAGGAATTCGTGCGGCAGGGCAGGGGCACATTTGTAAACCCAAGTGACTTTTTTGAGGAAACGGCGTTTCAGGTATTCGCGGGAAATCCCAGGGGCCAAGAGCAGGGAATCCTAAAGAGAGAGAGTCTGAGAGGAAGCTTGGACCCCTGCCCCCCCCAACCCAGGTGGCTCATGTGTACCCCGACCCTCCGACCTGCACTCAACTAGAGGAGAGAAAGAGGGCCAGAGACCTGCCTGTGGCTGCGTTCATCTCCTCTGGTCGGGAAGATGGGGTTGAAGGTATTGGTTGACCTCATTGGCTGTGTTGAAGCCCCTCTGTGTGATGTCACATGGCCAAGCCTAGTCTGTGCATCCAGGTAGACCTCCCACCAGGGCCCCCCAGAGGCCCGTGTCTGAGCATGCTCACTTTACATCTTTGCATAGGTGTCAGATTTCTGGAGCCCCTTTGTGGTGGCCCTATGCAGGCATCTGCGGAGAAAGCCCCCTGAGTCCTACCTGACAGGGCGGCACTTATCTGAGGCCATGTCAATGCCAATGAGTCCATTTCCAAGGGATAGCGCCCCCCGTGTGGGGAAGCACAGGTGCCCTCCAGGGACACTGGGGCTATAATTCTTTAAGCCCATTGGCGAGCCCTCCCTTGTGGTGTGGCCAGGGACGGGGGTTGAACCGCCAACCTTCTGGTGGGGAGCTGAGCTTCAGCGCGGCACCACCAGAACTGTTTTGGGTGTTCTGGAGTGGACGGCCCCACAACCACCGGCGACAGAGGGACCCTAGACTGGGCCTAGGTGCCCGCCAGTCAGCCGTACTTCTTCCAAAGCTAAGTATTTGTCCTGTCGGCAGCTCATGGTGCCTCCAATATTATTCTCCAGCATCATTCGGGTCTTTCTCCGGTAACACCCAACTCTCACACACATAGGAGGTGACTAAAAAGACCATGATTGGGGTCAGGCACACCTCAGTCTTCAAAGTAACATCCTGGCTTCTCCATACCCTAGAGATGGCTTGTGCAGCCGATTTACCCCATGCAGTTTATCTTTTGGTCTTGACAGCTGCTTCCGTGAGCATCGATTGTGAACTCAAGCAAGAGTAGCCTTGCCTTCGACCTTTTATCATGCGGCACCGTTAGTCCAGTTCTCCATGTAGCAGGATGCGACCGCTTGGTCCCGTTGTGAGGACCGAGTGAGGACTGGGGTCTTCTCTGCACTGAGACGGGACCCGTTCTGAAGGTAGCGAGGTGTGGTCTTCCTGCAAAGATCACAGCCAGGAAAACCCCCGAGTTTACATCTACTCTGGCTTGATGGCAATGGGGTTTGGCTTTGGGTTCAGGGTGGGTATAAATGTATCGTCATAAGCATAACTACCTTCCTTATTTGAGCCCCGATTCCAGAAATGGAGAGCAGGCAGGGGTAAGTTCTGGCAGAGAGCAGGTTGGGTGTGTGGGAGGTGGGGGTGGCTCTGAGGTGGGCAGAGGAAGATGGTGGTCAGTCCAGCCCCCTCCGTGAGGGTCTTCCTCTTTCCTGGCTGGCCTCCTATCAGGGACCATTCTCTGATAGCGTGGGAAAAACATGCGGGAAAACCTTGCCACCCTTGCTACCCAGGCGCCCTGCTTCGGGCAGGGTGGGCTTTTCGCTCCTCCTCCTTTGTTCAAGGGCACACCAGGTGCTCACGGAGAAACCCCAGGGCCCGCGGTCTGGGGACTTCTGTGCTCCAACACTTTCAAAGAGCTCTTTGGCAGACTTACCCACGACATAGGGGCTGTTTCTCACGGGTAAACAAGGCCGGACCTTACTTAGCCCCGACAGGCACGGTGTGCCGTGTGAACAACGGCGGGCACTGCACTAACGATGGGTCGGAACAGTGAGGGGACGGCGCGGTCTCGTGGGAGCCACAGGTCAGTACCGCCTTTGCTGGCATTGAGTTAAAGGCAGTCACAGTCCTGCAGGTGGGGCCGTCTCCCCGGATGATGAACCCCCTTGGCAGAGGCTTCCGGCACCCCCGGAGGGTAAGTCTCTTTAGAAGTTCAGGCTCCAGTGGGTGGCGGAGGACAACCAGCCCACCGAGCTGGATGGCAAAGGTGTCCCATGTACCACGACGGCATGCTGGACAGAAAAGAGCAAGACTAGGCTTGTGTGACGGTTTTTATTTCAACCACCGGATGGGCCCCAAAGGAAGAGTGCCCCAGGCCCTACCTCGCCCTGCATTCCTTGGAGTCCTGGGGCAGGGGCTGTGGCAGCTGCTCAGGCTCCTCCTCTGCCTGTCCCCGGGAGCGGGGTGGGGTGTCACGCTGCCCCACAGCAGCCTGGGCGAGGATCCCAAAATCTTCTTTGCCTGAACTACCTCCCTCTGCCGTGGGCCTGGCCCTCACGTCTCCAGCTGAGGACGTCACAACTCTCTCGGTCCCTCAGACCTGCTCACACTCTCCGCCAGCCGAGGGAGGACGCGTG
>PVJH01048229.1:0-10848 GCA_004026705.1 Nesogale talazaci | reverse complement strand
CGTGCTTCACTTGCTCTGCCAACTCCCCTTTGTGCCTAACAGCGATCTTTCTTCTTGAGACCTTTGATATCAGCTCCTCCTTTTGCCCCCTCCCTCTCCCACCCTGCCACCTCCATAAACTCTTAATATATTATGTATCATTACTGTTTATACATACCTTACACCACCCATTCTATCCCTTCACCTACTATCCTGGTATATGGCCCCTTGAGGGGGATTATTCTACCATAATTGCTGTCCATTCCCTTTTCCCCTCTTGTTCCCCCTTCCCTTCCCTTATGCTCCTGCATGGGCTATGCCCGTTCCTGATCCTGAGGGGACTCCTCTCTCCAAGGCTCTCATCTGTGCTGATGTATGTACTCTAGTCTAGCAAATTTCAGGTAGGAATGAGATCATCATAGCATTAAAGGATGAAGGATTAAACCATTAGAGGAGTATTGAATGTTTTGTCCACACTGAACTGCCCCATGGATTCGTCTCTCCTCCATGCAGTCCCTCTTCACATGGAATGTCCAATTATCCATGAATGATCGCTGAGTCTCTACCTTGACCCCTCCCATCGCTTCAATCAGGTTGTTTATCCTTGAACTTCTGATGCCTGTTCTTGTTGACACTTCCTGATCACACAGGCTAGTGGGCTTCCTCTATATGGTCTTTGCTGCCTCTCTGCTTTCTGACTGCTTGTTTGCCTTCAGTTTTTTAAGACCCGAGATGCTATTATCTTTCAATATCGGGGCACCATCTATTTACTTCACCGCATTTGTTTACACACCCAGTTTTATTTCAGTGGATGTGTTGGGGCAGTGAGCATCACCCAGTGCCACATCTTTAGAACAAAACATTCTTGTGTTGAGTGAATACTTAAGTAAAGTCCATCCACAGCCTCAATGTATTGCCATATAAGTATATGTACATAGGTCAATACGCTTATTTTTATGCATTTTGTAAATGACTGAAGTCTGTTTACGTTGGCCATGGGGGTTGGTTATACCTTTTTTATTTCAGATGGTCTGTAAAAGTGTGACCAGGTCTATAGTTTACCATTGAAGATCAATCTCTCATGCTGCTTCAGGAGCTAAAGTGTGGACACTTTGTATTAATTTGGGTCATGTGTAAACAGACATGCCCATGGTGGTATAATCTTGCAGTGATTTTTGAAATAATGCTGGAGGATGAGAATTATAGGAAAAAGAAATCTGAAGTTAGATAACGAAATTCATTTTGGGGGCCAATGAATTTGGAGAACAATTTGAACTCTCAAATAAGCAACTAGAGAAAATACCACACATCTGTGGGCTGTCTTTCAACTCAATTCACTCTTCTATTTAATCCAAATAATTTATTCATTTAGCTCCTCTGATGACCAAATAAGATGCTCTTTGTCAAAATACTTGCTACAGTGTTTGTTACATACCATTGAGGCAGTTCGGGCCCATAGTGACTATGTACGGCCAACGGAAGCCACCAGTCTTGCACCACCTCTCAATCATTCTCATGCGCGAGCCCTTGGTGCAGTTGCTGTGTCAATTCAACAAGTGAAGTGTCCCTCTCTACTCTCCCAATCACGATATTCTTCTCCAGGGACATCTCTCCCCTGATAACAAGTCCAAAGGACTTGCGATGAAGTCTTGCCACCAAAGTTGCTGAGGAGCGTTCTGTCTGCATTTCTAAAGGAAACTCGATGAAAAATTCACTGGTAGTGATGGAGATGGAGGTGAAGATTCTGCTGACGAAAACTTAAAGGGCTATTTGAGGAGATTATAAAGATCACAATAAATATGAAATGTTTATCTAATTTGAAGTAAAGCCATATTAACCCACCTAAATTATGCCATGAAATGCCTGAACTTATCAATCTATTGATTGCATTTAATTTCTTTTATGAATTATACATACCCTTGGTGAAATTGAGGGTTGCTGATGATGTTGTTGGTTGTGTTTTGTCTCTATCAACATTTTGAAACCCACTTCCATTCCATGGGTGAAAGATTAGGTTATCTATTGCCATAGATAGATATTGCCTTACATCTAGGAACGTTAAAGGGACAGACGTTCACTCTGTCTTATACGGTCACTATGAATATGAATATGAATCAAGAGTAGTTTTGTAATATGTGACTTTTGCTTATATATAAAAATGAATGAATTTTATGAACATTTTGCTTGTTTCTTTTATTTCTGGTGCTAATAACTTAACATTGTTGTTTTTTATATATTTCAGATGAACTTAAGAACACACAAGGTAAATAGTAATAGTTCATTTATTTGATTTTGGAGGGCATCACTGCCCTCTGGTGGGAGTAGGAGTCCCAGCCTTGCTCCAGAGAGCTGCTGCTGGATTTGAACCGCCAACCCAGTAGGCCATAGACCTGCACACAACCACTATGCCACAGGGGCTCAGCCCTATTTATTTGTATTAAATAGTTTTCTTACAGTAAGTTCTGTTTGAACTTACTATTCTTTCCTCTCCCTCTCTCTATATTTTAAATTATATTATTGTATGGAATTATGACACAGTCTCATAATAATATTGCATCCTATATCCATTTCCCCCCTCATATTTCATGTTCTTCTTTGATCTTTTTCTCTTGTTTTATTTTTCCATAATTTCATTATCCTAAAGCAGCTTATTCTGGCCTATCATTAACTGAGGGTAATTCTCTGCATGATGATGGCAACAAATGTACAAATGTGCTTGACACAGTGTATGCATGTATGGATTGTGATGAGTTGTGTGAGCTCCCAATAAAATGATTTCTAAAAAATTCTCTGCATGATACTGTATTCTCTAATCCTCACTCACATCTTTCATCTATAAACTGAAACATAAGTCTTCACAATTATTTTGCTAGCAATTAAAGGATTTTATTCAGGTCTCAGCCTTTTAAATTGGAATCAGTAAACAAGTCAGAGCTTATCTTGTATAGCCGTGTAACTTGACCATCCCATAGTGGTTATATTTATTAGAGCAAGCTTTCTGTGCCATCCAGAAAGGCAAATTCACTGAAATTAAAGAGGCAGAAATCATCTCTCTCACTGCTGTAGAGTCTCTTCTGATTCATAGTTCCTCCTCTCTCTAGGAGAGTAGGAATGCACCTGTGGGGTTCTGAAGCTCTAAATCTTTACAGGGATAGAAAACTTGGTCTTTCTCAAACCCAAGAGCTGGTGGATTCAAAGTACTAACTTTATGGACCTGAACCCAACACATCCCCCAACATGACACCGGGTTTCCTGGAAAAGCACCTAGTATAGCCACAGATAAACAGAAAGAGAAAAGTACAGTTATAGCATATTCATTTCCCAGTACAGAATCTCATAAATCCACAGTTTTCATTGCACTGATCTTCTGTGATGATAGATACACTGATCAATGGGAAAAATAGATAACAATAAAGAAGTTGATGTATTTATAGTTGGATGATATTGACAAAATGCCAAAGCTATCAATTTTTGGAAGAACTGCCTGTTCAGTAAATGATGACATGCTGTCTCATTTATAGAAAAGGTCTTTTAAAGGTTAAGGAAAAAATCAATTTCATTTTAACTCCACATTTCAGCAGTCATTTTGAAGCCCTAAAGTTTGAGTTACTACTATTAGGGAGATCAGGTAATGAATGCAGAAACATTTGCAATTTTTAAATTAATGAAAACTAAGTAGCGAAAACGTGATAGAGTAAACTACACTTAAAGGAAAATATTATATTATTGAATTAGATGGCAATCACAATAGAGAAATAAAAGTATGGGGGAAAGCATAAGAAAACACAATAAATTAATGTTTACAATTAGATGCATAAGACAGTTAAAATAAAATAATATTGACAGAAATAAAATTTTTTCCATCAATGACCCAGTATATGGATATGATAAAGTATTCACAGGGTGAAATAAAACATATAGCAATTGGTATTTTCCTATCTGAAGAATAGAAAGAGCATAATAAAAATTAGAGCTTTCAGATAACTGTAATATTTTGTCAGAGAAATATAAGATGTAATGAAATATAATGAAGATTATACAATCTGTAAGTAAAGAATAAAATTGATAGAGAAAAAGCGAGCAAAATTAGAGAAAAATGCAGACACCCATTTACAATGTCATAAATTGTTTTATAAGGTGACACCCAGTTGCTGTCCTAAAAAATAGCAGGAAGAGATTAATCATAGGACATATTAGATGAAATAATGCATAGATTTATCAAAATTTGTGGGAGATTTCAATGGAAAGATTTAAAACGCCAAAGCATCAAAACTATAACTAACTGAATATGTGGCACAGAAGAACTATTCTCCATAGAGTTTCTATAGCCAGAGTAAAGAAGTAGATCTAAAAATATCACAGTCATTGTGTCAATTCTGAGTCATGGTGTCCTACAGGGCAGAATAGAACTGCCTCTCTGGGTTTCTGACATTGTAAACATTTTTTTTCTCCAAACCATTTTATTATGAGTTACTCTTGACTTCATAGCTTACCATAGTATAGCAATATCAAACAGTATTGTACAAACACTCCAAACGATATCAAACAGTATTTAAAGAGATAGAAATCCTCTTTTCCCACAGAGAAACTGGTGATTTTGAACTGCTGTCCTCATTGTACGTACCCAAACCCATAAACACTAAGTTTCAGGCATTTACTCTTAGACAGTTTTGGGTGAAATTAAACCTCTCGAATTTCATTTAACAACAAGACATCATATTCATTTAAATCAGGCAAGGGCTATTTTTTCACAAATGTCTATGAGATATTTTATAAATCTGAAGGCAATATCATCTATATCTTGGTCTTATGTAATAAAAAGGCTTCTACCTAAATGAATGGATGTTATTAAAGTTCTAATTTGGTATTTGTAAATTTCTCCCATTGTTGTCATAAAAGAATATTTTTCTTCTTTAATTTCCAGAGCAACTACGGAAAGCAAATGGTAAGTTTCTCAAATTCATCCTTTTAAAGTTTATGCACATTTAATGGAAATTCAGATTTGAAGGATGACTCACAGCCCCTTGACTTGAAATAGAACAGACAGTAAGTGCCTGCATATGACAACCTATTTAAAAATTTGTTTCTTCAATTTTAATTTACCCTAATTTAGACTTGGTGAGTATATGATCTCTTTATTTCCAAATATTCCTAACTTTTATCTAATTTGCTTTCAGTGAAAATGATGGGAGATGGAGGTAAGTTTCTATATTTGCACGAGATCTGGGCATGTAATTTGGAAAAGATCAAGCCTTCATAATATGAAGACAAGAGTATGGGTATCTTGGTATCTGAAACAAAGTGTGAGTGCTTTACCCAGAAGTGCACCAATGTACTTAAAACTTGTTTACTCAATTGAAAATCTGCCCTTTTATGCTTAATTGACTTCTGCATCTTCCATTTTTGCAGAGAAAATGGAAGGAGGTTATGGTGAGTGCATTCTATTGTTCCACGTGGAAATAATGTTATTACAGAAAAATAATGCTAGAGATAACATGATGATGCATTTGTCTATACCTTGGAATTATGAATTAGAAATTTGTTTTCTTCTTTGCAATTTAATTTAATTTAATTTAACGTGTATTATTTCACTAGTAAATTGATTGCACGCCTTTGTTGAATTTGTACCATTTACTCGGAAAACAAGTACAGAAGGGATGAAATATGCAAGAGAATAGAATGGATAAAATACATTTTAGCCTAATAAACAAAAACCTTGGTGTAATATACTAAAGTATGTTTTGTTTTTTGACAAATCTATATTTTTCTGAACCTAGATTGGTTGTACCTAAGAGCCTTTATTCTTCAATAGCTAACACTATTACGCAAATAAAATTAACAAATTATACATTACTTGCAAAAGTTAGTAAATAAATCTAATTTCACAACGTTATACAGAAAGCATCTTATTTTTATGTTTTGTATAGATGAAAACTACAATCAATGCCAAAATTTGTCAGATACACTAATGATTTAAATTATACTACAATCACAAAACAGTAAGAGGAAGAATTGTTAATAAACTTATATAACTAACCAATAATCACTTAATATTCGTTCACATTGTTGTTTCATAAGGCATTGCCAAATTTGACAAGAGTTAAAGCTAAGTGTATGGAGGTCATCTACATTAGTGGTTCATAACCTGTGGGTCCCAAACCTCGTGGGGTCAAATGACCCTTTCACAGGGGTCCTCTAAGACCACCAGAAAACACATATTTCTGAGGGTCTTAGGAACTGAAAACCTGCTCCTCTATCCTTCTCCAGGGCTCACATGCAGATGAGCCCACATTTCCAGCACCCAAATGATGACATCACTTCACCAACCCCATCACTTACACCTTGTACAAATACAGGTGCATGTGACAGGGTTGGCACCATAATGTACTTATGTGGAAGGGATAGTTAAGCTGGACAATAAATATATGTGAGATTAATTGAAGGGTGGATTAGTTGAAGGATTTCCAGTGGTTGGACCAGGGTGCAGCTGCCTTAGCCAGTTCCCTGCTTCAGAAGGCAAGGCTCACTTCCTGCAAGACTATCCCTGAGAGGTCACATAGACCTGTCCTGATGCAGCCTTGGATTCTGGCATAGCCGCGTGGAGACTCCTGCCAGCACTGAGATGCTGACACCCTCACTAATTCAGCTTCCCTGCTGCAGTCAGTGTCATAGCAAGTGTTTTGTGAGATTGAGGACGGTCTGGATTTGTGTTGGACACATGGGCTAATGTTTGACTTTTGCCTGTGCAACACTGATTTGGGATGCTTTCTTAATGTACACATATCCTTTATATAAAACTCTCTTATGCCTATGAATTTCTGTGGATTTGTTTTCCTAGTTTACTCAGGCTAACATGGCAGAACAGTCACTCACATGTGTGGAGAGCAACTACTTTGTAGAGAGCAACTACTGTGTAGAAAGCAGCTGTTGTGTTGAAAGCAGCTACTCTGTTAAAAGAAACTACTGAGCTGAAAGCAGCAGTATTGGAGGTAGAACAATACTTCATGAATTATAGCTACAGGGTAAATGTAAAATAATATAGGACCATAAATGGTAGATCATAGAAAATTTTAAAGAATTGTATTGATTGGACTATGCCATGCATCATCTTCTATTTTTTAAACATTTTATTAGGGTCTCAGACCACTCATCACCAATCCACACACACATCCATTGTGTCAAGTACTTTTGTACATGTGTTTCCCTCATCCTCAAAACACTTGCTTTCTACTTGAGCCCCTGTTATTTGTTCTGCATTTCCCCTCCCTCCTTACTCCTCTGATCCCCCCGAACCCTTGATAATCTATAAATTACTATTATTTTGTCATATCTTATACCCTCCAATGTCTCCATTACCCCACTTCACTACTGTCTGTCCCCAGGGAGGAGGTTATATGTAGATTCTTGCAATCTGTTCTCCCTCTAACCTCCCAAGATTGCCCTTCTCACAGCTAATCCTGATGGGTTCTCCTGTTTTGGATTCCCTGCGTTTTGAGTTCCTATCTGTACCAGTATTCCTCCTTCAGTCAATTCAGATTTGTAAGGTAGAATTGGGATAATGATAGTTTGGGGGGTAGGAGGGTAAGGTGTAGAAGCATTTAAGAACTAGAGGAACATTGAATGAGTCATCATTGCTACGGACTGCCTTGTCACCTCCCCAAGCATTGTGTGAGGGAATGTCCTATTGCCTTCAGATGGGCTTTGGGTCTCCACTCTGCACACCCCTTCATTCACAATGATATGATTGTTCTTTGATGCCTGATAGCTTATCTGCCCAACACCTCTTGATCACCCAGACTGCTGTGCTTCTTCCATGTGGGCTTTGTTTCTTCTCGACTAGATGGCCACTTGTTTATCTTCAAGTCTTTAAGGTCTCAGACTCTATATCCCTTGATAGCCGGGCACCATCAGCTTTCTTCACCACATTTGCTTATGCATCCACTTTGTCTAAAGCAATCATATTGGGAAGGTGAACATCTCAGACTACTATATTTTAGAACAAAGTGTTCTTGTATTGGGGGAGTACTGGAGTAAGAGCGCACTGCAATGTTTTTCCTAAATATTAGCCCTATAAATATATACATATATAGATCTATTTCCCACTCATATTATATAAATATATTTACATATGTATATGCCTGTGATTAGATCTCTAAAAATGCCCTTTAATTCCTAGTTCTTTCCTCTATTTCTTTTCGCTTGTTCCACTATCATGTTCAGCCTTTATCGGAGTTTCATGAATTCCCCCCACTACACTGTCCTTGATCCAGCCCAGCCAGCCCTCCTACACACTCCTTGCCATCAATTTTCAGTCACATGTTGTTCCCTTGTCCCTGGGTTTGTTAACACCCACTCCCTACCTCCCCCTCTGCCATGTCCCCCCAGAGCTGTCATCACTTTGTTCTCTTTTCTGGCTTTTTAAACCTGTTTATCCTTTCCAGACAGACATGGAACGATAATAATATGCCCTGACACAAGACAGTAAGCAATAAAACAATAGCTACCTCGGCAAGATCAACCACAGCTACAAACCCTATAAATATTTCAAGGTCTGTCTGTTGTCCTTTATGAGTTTTTTCCAATTGAGTCTAGTGGAAAAACTCTCCCTGGCCTCCCAGAATATTTTTGATAGTCCCTGGAGACTTTATTGCTCTGCTCCCCTTGCTGCTCTGTTATATACCCCCAGCATCTGACTTCAGCATGGTGAGCTCAGGGTGCACACAATTCTCATTGTGGGTCTGTAGTACTATCTCTTGTGGTGCTATGGGTCAGTGAGGAATTTGGTGCCTCCTGGTGGGACAGACCCTATGGTTCTCCCTGTGCATTAGCTTCTCTGAGCAGAAATATTGTCCGCAGGACTTGGTGGACCAGGATGTGCATCATGGTTTTGTCTCTCCCCTCTAATTCACTCTGGTATGCTCTGGTCAGACAAGTCCCTCTCCTTGACCTTTAGCTCCAGTGCTATCCTCTGAAGTGAGTTCTTCTGGGAGGTGGGGTGGTGGTGGTGGTCGTGGTAGTGCTGCTGCTGCTCCTGCTGCTGTCCATGCAGGCCTCTCTGTTGGTTCACTTCTTCTTGTCAGTGTGTTGCATCTTGCCTTGGGGTATGCCTTGGGGTATTGGGTTGAAGTCTGGTCCCTCTTTCCTGTGGGGATACAAATAACACCCTCCCCTTGGGTGGGATAGTGCCCTGTTCCCCAGTCTACCCATGTCTTTTTTGTTTATTTCCCCTCCTTTTTAGTGGGCTAACATATATACCTGAAAGTTTAGTCTGGCCCCTGCCACATTACCTGCATCTCACCCCAAGGAAATTTGTGTACAATAGCTTCTTCACAATGTTCCTTTTGGATTTTTTTGAACTTACCTCAGCGAACTCATGGCATACTTATACTTTTGTGCTTGGCTTACTTTATTTAGTATAATTTCCTATAGTTCTTCCCATACATAAATGTGCTTCATGTGTTCATCACGGCTTTTTAGAGATGCATAATACTCCATTGTTTGTATGTACCACATTTATTTAATTTATTCTTCTGTTGACGGATATTTGGGCTGTTTCTAACTCTTTGGAGTTGTGAACTGTGCCACGATGAACATTGGAACCCAGATGTCTGGCCATGGTTTGCTTCTTGTCTCTTCTGGGTATATGCCCAATAGAGGGGTTGCTGGATTATATGGTAGCTCAATTTCCAACTGTTTTAGATATCACCAGATCAATTTCCATGATAGCACTGCATTCCTACAGGTCTACCAGCAGTGAACAAGTGCTCCTATCTCTCCGCAGTCCCTCCGACAAATGTTACTTTCTGATTTCTTTAATTGGGCTATCTTTGAGGATGTTAGGTGGTATCTCATTGCTGTTTTAATTTGAATTTTCCTTATGGGTAGATATCTGGAAAATTTTCTCATAATTATTGGACATTTGGCTTTCTACCCTTTTATTGTCTTGTGCATTATTAAAACCATTGTTATATATTGTTTTCATTAGTAAACCATTCCATAACAATGGATAGTAGAGAGAAGGGAAACATTAAAAAAAAGAAACTATAGTAATTTTTACAGTATGATTTTACCTCAATAATTACAGCAACAATTGAGAAATTTAATGTGTTATCTGTTGTGAAGTACTTTCAGCAACATCAATGAAAACAAACTAAAATGGATTTTTGATAGCAAGCACTGAGCTTTGCCAGCAAGGCTACTCCCTATTTAAGAAGCAAAACTGATGGACTCAAGAAAGCCAGACTTGACACTGGTAGCAAGTATCACAAACAAAACATGGCAGCCATTGAAGCTTCATGTTTGGTGGCACTCAGAATCGCCAGAGTTATGAAAACTCACACCATTGCTGAAGACTTACCGTTCCCAGAAGCCAAAGACATTGTTTAAGTTATAATCAGAGACAAAGTTGTTATGAAATTAAACACAATTTTCTTATCGAATGACACTATCCACAGAAGAATAGATGACATGTCTGCTGGTATTCTTGGTCAGATAATCCAGGATATTAAATGTGCTCCATTTGCAATATCTAGCATCCAACTATAGGAATCTACAGATGCTGCAAACTGTTCACAGTTCCTGGTTTATGTGAGGTATATTAATGATGGCGACTTAAAGATGAGTTGTTGTTTTTTTGTTTTCATTTTGTTTGCAAGCCCCTTGAAATGGCAACTATGGCATGTGATGTATTTGACACAGTTGGTTCATAGGTGAAAGAACCTGAGATCTCATGGGAAAATGTTTGTGGTGCCCCAGCTATGCTAGGATGTCAATCTGGGTTTCAAGGTTTGGTACTGAATGAGTCACGACAAGTCATGGGAACTCACTGTATGATTCATCAGCAAATATTAGTGACAAAGATGCTGCCTC
>PVJH01048228.1:0-10905 GCA_004026705.1 Nesogale talazaci | reverse complement strand
TTCTGGGAAGATCATTCCAAGAGCAGGCAAGAGTGTTCTAAGTATCTTGCTGAGCCCTCTGAAGTACACATTGGTATTCTAAAAGTAAGGTCAGTTGCTTAAAACCATGTTTTCCTCAGGAGAGAGATAAGATTCTATTCCCATTAGAATTTATGGCCCCAGAATCCAACAAGGACAGAGGTGCTCTGTCTTATAGAGTCGCTATGGGACATGACTGCCTTGATGGAACCACCAGCCTGCAGTTAGTAGTCAATCACAAACCTCTTGTGCCTCTACAGAAAATTTAAACTCGCTCCTGTCCCTCGAAATGTCCCTTGCTAAGAGGTGTTCCTTCCTACATTAAGACACTTAAACTTTCTCAGTAGATTAAGACATTTTAACAGACACAGACATTGTTCATCAAATTCTGCTTGAAATTACCTTCTGGAGAAGGAAACCCACATCCTGAAAGTACACACTCCCTGTCTCTTCTGAACCTTCCTGTGACTATTCCCTTAAGCTGGTGTGTCAGTGCCTCTGGGAGTCTCTGTCCTTCCCTGAAGAGAGCTCGAGCCCCACTCATTACCTCCCATCCATACAGCCTCTGTAGATGAAGACCTTTAAGGTACTGAGTTTACATTAAGAGCTGCATAGGTACCGAAGGTCTCTGTATTGACCAGAGAATCTAGTATCGTTTGCCAAGTCACCCAACCCATGGGGAAGATTCCAATGAGTCTTCCATGAACTAGAAGAAATTACATGCTTCTTAATGACAATGGGGCACTTTTGCGCTTTATTGAACATCTCAAAACTCCAGTTTCCCCAGGTTTCAATGTAATGGACATCTACCACTTACTTCATGAGTGTAAAAGAACAACAAAACAGGGGAAAATCCACACTTTATTTCACAATAAGTATTTGAGTTTGAGACACACAGACAAAAAATAATTTCCAAAAGACATTCTTTTTGCAGGGTTTTATTTCTATTTCAATCACTGGAGCAGTTTACTGCTTTTTCCTACTTTGTGTACTGTATCCTTTGTGGGATGTTTGTGAGAAGGTTATATGAATTTCAATTGTCCCAGTTTTTCCAGGAAACAGAAGACAGTGGGAGAGTTTTATTTTACCATTGTATGCCCCATTTAGCCCCCAAACCATTATGATTAGTACAGTGTGTGTGTGTGTGTGTGTGTGTGTATGCTGCTCATGTCACCCAGCTTTGTCCACGGAATCTCTCCAAGTTCCTCTCATTACTACTCTCTGAAACTTCCAATGATGATAAGATGACTTCAAGCTTTGCTCTGGATTTGTTTTTTTCTCTGTAATCTCCCAAATCCCTCACATTAAGTGATGAAATAAGTGTCTAGGTTGACTCCTTGTCCTCTCATCATTTTATGTTGTCCTTGTTCTGCTATACATGCACCTCCTGTTCTCCCTGCTCCCTGTGGGCATCTGTCCAGGCTGCCTGTTGTCCAGAAAATCAGCCACGTTATTTTGTCCCATTGCTCCTACATAGGAACCTCAGTGCAAGCATTCACCAAGCTCCCTGAAGGGAGAGGGCTGGGCTGCAGGGGGCGCTCAGGACCCACAGATCACTTAAGAGAAAATGCGAAGGGATATAGGAAGAATTAGTTAAATTTACTATGTTTTCTTGTCCATGCACAGAAAACATCTCACCAACACATCCACTTATAATTGCCAGCACATTGCCATTTATAATTGTGTGTTACTTTATGTATGGAAATTTCTCGCAAAGTTTAACAAGAAATTTCTCATCAAGTTTTAAAAGAAATGAAATAGACCCAGGTTAAGCAAGATCAAAACCACCTTTCCATACCTTGGAGATCCTGCTGTTCCAGAGCACCATATCCTACTCAGGAGAAGAATGAAGCTTTCTGATCATGGAAGATTTTATAGTCTCAGAAATCCATAGGAGCAGTCCTGTTTTGTCCTGTGTGGTTTCTATGAGTCTTAATTGATCGAACAGCAGTAAGGTGGGTATTGGGGGTGGGGGAGGGATACTGATAACTGCATGGACTGAAGGGAAAAAAGAACAATCATGGTGAACTGTATGTTCAGGTGGAACATCTCAAGACTTTACTCTCTGAATCCCTAAGTCAGTGTCCTCTGGAAATGTCCATAAGAATGAAGACGCACCGCATTTCAGGTTTGGGGGATGTGAGTTATCTAGTTTCTAGAGAAGACACTAGAACAGATTGATCCATATATAAAGTCAACAGAATATCTAAAAATTCACACAACAGAATATGTTTTACTAATCCAGGGCATATGAAATATCCCAGGAGATGATTTCAAAAATATCATCCTGTTGAGAATGAATGGATTGAAATCGGTGGCATAGCCTTGTATGCATGTGCAAGATAAACAGAGAAGAAGAATCAGTGTGAACCCCAGCAATGCCTTTCATATCCCACCGGGGATTTTGTACACAGGGCATATTCTTACCCGTTTATTCTTACCCACTTATTCTAGTGGAGTATATTTCTGGCAGGTATTTTTTTCTGCTTCATTTTATAGTTGCTCTCACAACATTTTCCCTTTCTAAGTTAATGCAAAACGGAACAGTTTCTACTGGAGTTTCCTCTCAAACTGCTACTAAGCAATGGGAACAAAACCAACTCACAACATAGCAGAAAATCTCCTCTGTGCTTACACAAAACCAACTCACAACATAGCAGAAAATCTCATCTGTGCTTATACCTGCACCTGCTTCTGGTTCCTGGCCTGACCATTTGTACCTGAGCTCCCCCTGCTGGAAAGATCTCTTAGTGCAGCCTTCAGCTGTCCTGCAGGGCGGTTTGTGGATGGGGCTCAGGTTGACGTTCCCTCTCCTTGACTCCTTGCACAGTGGTTGTCAGTGGTCACAGAACTCAGCTATGGGGAGTCCTGGTTCTTGGATGTGTCTGGGTTGATGACTAGATGGTCTCTGAGAGATGGTGTGTATTTGCTAAACCGCTATGACCCAGGGAAGGTCCTTCCCATCCACTCAAGACCTCTCCCAGGACTCTGGCTCATCCAATTCCAGGTAGCACTGGTGCTGGAGATGGGGAACCGAGTGAGGATGCAGGTGAGAGTAAGGGTTTGTGATGACTTCACCACCTGAACAACTGATTGCTGTAGTTTCAGCTGGGACAGGGCTTCTGGAGTCTTAGGAAACAAACATAAAAGGCCCCAGCTGTCTTTAAATCTGCTGTGAGAAACTGCATGTAGATGCCACTGAATGGTGGGGGACCCAGCATCATCAGGAGGAGGAACAGAAAGGAGGTAGACGTTTCTGTATCAATGTCTCCTCGATGCAGCAGACCCTTGAATCCCCTGATTTCAGGGTGGTAATGGTGGTCGTCTCATGTAAGAAAGAAACCACCCCAGGGTTTTGACTAGGAGGGTCACTGGTTGTTATAAGAGGTGGGAACATTGAACAGGATGACAAAGTTCCACAGCTCCACAGCCAACCTTGATTTAGTAAGCTCCCCAGATTTCAATGTTAGCAATTATAAAATTATGAATTCCAGTGTACCTTTATTGCTTGATTTGAACACATGATTCCACTGATTAATGAATCAGTTTATTCTCTGTGAGGTCTGAGTGCTATGAACACGACAGTGATCCTTCTGCATTGAGAGAAAACTAGTAAACCAAGCAATTGAACTTGGAAATAGACCATCTCTTCCTCAAAAATCAAACTCAGTGTGATTGAATGTATTTTGACTCATAGGAAGCCTATTAGCCTGGTTGAAACTGCTCATTATGCTTTCTCTGACTGGAATTATCTACAGGAATAGACAATGTCACCTTACTCAAGAGGAGTCATTAGGTGGTTTGAATGCCTGACCCTGCAGTGAGCAAGCAAGTCTTCTCCCACAGGTCCACCATAGCCTGTTACATGTCTGCACTAGAAGGCCCCCACTACATGGCTCCTTATATGTAACTTTGAGAAGCCAAGTCACAATATTTTCAATATTATTGTATGAACTCTGGACTATGAATAAGGAAGACCATTGGAAAAAGGGATGGCCTTTGACTTATAATGTTGAAAATGGATGATGAAAGATCTGTGGGATGGACTGGCAATACAACAAGCAGATCTGTTTTGAAAAGAGCACAGCAGAGAGTTCATTAGAATGAAGGATGGGGAGACTCTGTAATGTAAAATGACGATACCGGTCCCTTGAGGAAGACATCAACCATGATGAAGAAGGAGATGAATGAAAAACAAGGAGCATCCTGAGATGGATTGATACTGTGACTGGAACCATGGGCTCAATAATAGTCTTTGTGATTATGCTGCTGAATGAGGCATTTGTCGGTGCAGCTATACATCGAATCACTGAGAATTGAAACTGACTCTTGCATTTACATCATCAAGAATAAAACAAAACACACAGCATTCTTCCTGGCTGAATAACAGTGCAGGAGAAAAGGTATATATTTTATGCCGGAAAACACATCTAGCAAAGGGAAATATGTAACAGAATACACTGTCTTTTTCTTATGTTGAAGTTCACTGTGCCTTGACTAATTATTGGTAGCAAGGGTCTTGTCTATCTTTTATAGAACTTTAACCATACAAGGTTATTTGGTGGCAGAAACTCATAGAGACTCTGCATGAAAGAGAAAAACTGTCTGAATAGGATTTTTTTCTTTAATACTAACAGGAGAAAGTTATCAGTTCTTTATCCAAATGAGTCATCACTAAGTGGGTTTAAACTGCCAACGTTTTAGTTAACAGTTGAGAATTTAATCATGTACCATGTACTTTTTTGGTTCAGATTCTCCTAAGTGTAGCTTACATATATCCACCTTTATTTTCTGCATATGAACATTTCTCTTCATGCTGCCTGGTGTTAAGACATTATATGGATATATTCAATGCCGGCACTCCTGCTATATTTGGCTCCTTGAGTGTTTATTGTAAGATTCTCTCCTAGACACTGTGTGATCTTAGTAGCAACCCTGGACACTCTCTGTGGTTCCAGAAATGGCTGTCATGGTTGTGATAACTAAGAGTGCCTCTAATAAAGGCCAAATGTCCTATAATAGTTTTTATTTTTATTTATTTATTTTTTTAGAACAAAACAGGTATATTTGTATTGGTTACCTGTTACAGCGAATAATGTGGAATGGGTGGATAGTTATGAATGACAAATAATACAAATATATTTTATTTGAAATAAACAAAAATGCTTACATAGATCAACGGGCCACTTGGAAACACACTTGCTTGACTATATTACTTAGCAAAAAAAAAAAAAAAAAAGCTGAAGCACAAACACCCTTCTATTTTGACATGTATTGGAGATAGGTAGGAAGACATTACTTGGTTTTAAAAAAATTGACCTTCCCTTAAGGCCTGGTCGTAGAAATGTAAACAGTGTAAATGAATCCATTACCAGTTATCATGACATAGCCACATCACCTGTGCATTCTGAGATCAAACACACACCTGCCAATAGACCTGGGAACGGTTGCTATATCACAGTTACATTTGAATTTTTGGCAGACAAGACTGAAGAAGGAAATTTTGG
Source organism: Nesogale talazaci (assembly GCA_004026705.1). Classification (NCBI taxonomy): domain Eukaryota; kingdom Metazoa; phylum Chordata; class Mammalia; order Afrosoricida; family Tenrecidae; genus Nesogale; species Nesogale talazaci. The sequence goes on along the minus strand of PVJH01048228.1, from coordinate 5,380 downwards.
AACAAGTTTTACAAATTAGAACAAATCACTAGTATTCCCTTAAATAACACGCTAAAATAGAAAGATACTGCCTGGAAGCGATCCTTCATCCTTTGGTTCATTTTCAGTTTTCATTTGTGATTTACATGGTTGTTTGATTCATTTGCTTATACTACAATCCTTTCACAAAGAATTACAATACAATATACTTATTATTTCCTTCGACATTTCCATTTTTCAAATTTTAGTATATAGATTCTACTACACCCACAGTATGTCAGCAGTTCTTGAATATAAACAAAGAAACATAAATGAGTAACTTCTAAAAATGCAGATGTCTGTAGCTACAAGGGTACTCCATGGAAATGGAAACAATGAGGGAAAGAAGAAAAAAGAAAGCAAACATATGCATGTCCAGGGAATGTGGTTCACGTCTTTGGATTTAAAAACAACTTCCCTAGAGAAGCTGGCTATAATGGAATGTCCAGAAAACTTCCTCTGGGCCTCCTAGCCCTCAAAGGATGTGAAAAGTCTCAATCCAAAAATCTGAAATCTATCCAGTGATGAGACACCATACAGTATGATTAAAGCAATTAGAGGAAGAAGGATGAATGTGTCTTCCACTTAACTAAAGTTTTTAGCATTACTTCTTTAGTTGTTGGTTTAGCACTAAGAAATCATTGAAGTACCAGAAGTTCTTTGAAGAATAGGGGTAAAAAGTAGGGAATATATATTACCTGTCCATATCAGTAAGGGGGCTTTCATGGCTAAGAAAATTTTCTAAACAGTAAAATGACTCCCAGATCGATCCATCGATCTCTCTCTCTCTCTCTCTCTCTCTCTCTCTCTCTCTCTCTCTCCAACATGAAGTGTGGCAGAATAGAAAAAACAACAACAACAAAAAAAACAAGTAGATATAGTGACAATAAAATATTACAAAGTAGAGAACATAAAAGAATTTCGACAATGGTATAGGTTCAACAGTATTCACGAGGCTAGAAAACCTGTTTACTTTGAAAGCCCTAGTAAAATACCACTCTTGTTTATAAATCACCTATTTATCATACGATCACATGTTGAATCCCTTTCCCCCCTACCACACACTGAAGATTCTTACATTCAGCCTTTAAGCATTCTTCATTTCTTTGCCAATCTTGTAACTGAGTATCTTGTTCCAGTCGATTTTGGTGCGAGTAACTGGAAGCTGCCAGTGCAAGGCTTTGAATGTGGTGTCTGACATGGTTTGATAGTTTTCACTAATTGCCGTCTGATACTCATTCTCTGCATGCTCTATGATTTTAATAAACTCCTTGGCAGTTTGGACTTCATTTGAAACAGTTACTGAATCATGTACATCTTTATGACTAACCAACTGAACATTGCCATCTTCATAATAGTGAACCTGAATCTTAAGCACTCCAACCACTTGGGCCGTAGGTGGTGTGATGGTGAACTTCCATTCTGATCTCCAACGACCATTCCAGAAGTTTGAAGGTTGAAACTGGTGGCTTCCAATACATGCAATAACTGTCTGTTGTCCATCTATAGTTTTAGCATAAACAGTACTGAAGCCGTTGGAATAATGGTCTTTCGCGTAGGCCCTGAGAGCACTGTCGCAGGATTCTCTCCAAGACTTCAGGCTTCCATCTACATCCTCTGATTGCGGGTCACTTGCCTCTTTCTGTAAGTGATCAAATTTAAAGGAAATTTTGTTTCTTGGGTCTAAAAATCTGCTGTTACCCAGGTCATCATGTTCTGTAATTAAGACCTGCTCTTCAAATCCTTCTATTTTCACAGGTGTGAACTGATCCATGTTATACTGGGCGAACGCATGTGCTGCCCCTTCCCTGAGGAGATTGTCATTATTAAGTAGTAGTCGGACATCATTAAACACTTCATTAAATTCTCCAGGTGGTGCATGAGTAATGAATTTAGCAGCTATGCGTACCTTCTCCTCATCCGACACCCGATCCTCGAAGTCGGCCATCTTGGGCTGCTCTGGCCCTGCCCGGCTCGGGCGCCTATAATAATTTTTAAATGAGAAGTTGATAACAAGGACTCAAATATAAAGAAAATGTTTTAAAAATGATGGCAAGAACATATGTACAAATGTAATTTGCACAGTGAATCGATGGATTATGATAAAATACATATGAGTCTCAAGTAAAATGATAAAAACTAAATTAAAATTAAAAAATCTAACCCACATGCAAAGAATAAAAAGAAGTACTAAAGAAGAGTTGATGCCTTTGAGTGATAATGTTAGAGAATTATTTAGCTATATAATGGGCTGCCTGCAGACAAGCATGTCTCAGAATAAACACATCTTGAGTGTTCCTTGGCAGCATTCAAGTCAGACTCTATCTCACTTCATTAGCCATGTCATCGTGATGAATCAGAACCCAGAGAATGGACTTGTACCAAGGAGATGGATGGTCACAAAGGCTGCAATGATGAGTGTCAACAGAGCAATGACTGTGAGGATAGGGCACATGCCGGCAGCATTTCATGTTGTGGCACATAGGATCTCTGGGTGCTGAAGCCAACTTCAGGGTACCTAACAATATCAACAATATTATCCAGGTCTTTCTAAGTTAAAATAATGACATAAGTGCACATTTGTGAGCATTCACTGGAAAGAGAACTATGGACGTCCATCTGCTGGCTTGGAGAAAATGTGGGGCTCACGTGAGAATATTTTGCTGCATCGATGTTTTACAACGAGGCTGGTGGTTTAGTGGTTATGTTCTGGGCTGAGATCTGCAAGAACCCGTCAGTTTGAAACCATCAGCCTCTCAAGGAAGAAAGACGGGGCTTTTGTCTCCCACAACCAGTTACAGCCCTGGAAACCCATAGTGGTGTCCTTCTAAATTATCATCAACCCAAGGGCAGTGTGTTTGGTTCCTTGGAATAGTTCTAACCTTGACAGCAAACAGCAGTAGTTGTTACCCTGAATTGTACACTGAGATCTCATCAACGCGTACTAGTGCTTCTGTAATTCTGCCTTTGGATAGATGGTGAAACACAGACAAAGCTACTTCTGATGAACAGACAGCATGTTCAGATACATGAAGATTCCCTAGAGTCTGTGCTTGGTGGTGCCTGAAGAGACACTAACAAAGTGTGGGAACCCAGCTTTTGAGAGGAAAACATCACTGACTTCTCTTCTTGCATCTGCTGAAACCATGGTCTCCTGTAGGGAGGTTGGTGTCTGGTCCCACACTGACATCCCTTACTGTACAGGACAGCAATACATGGCTGTGTCCTCGGGATTCACAGAGGTCAGTTTTAAAGAAACATGAACCTTGGAGGTGTGCCTAGTGATGCTGACTTGGGCCTGGAGAACTGGATTATGCCTTGTGCCCCCATTATATCATATTATACCAACCCACTCCAGTCCCTTTCCTGGAGCCTGGTGGATCCAGTGCATATCATAGCTGGTTAAAGAGAATCCAGAGACAGCACAGGTGAGAGACAGGGTCTGTGAGGGCTTCAGCAATCCAAAGCCTGACTCTTGGAGCTGCACCTGGGCCAGGACACCTGGTGATAAAGAAAAATACTGTGAGTCTTGTGTTCAGAAGCTGCACTCCCAGACTTCATGTATGAATCCCTGAAGCACTCACGTCCTGAAGCTGCCACCAAAAAGATGAAAACCCACTTGCAATTCATGTTCATGTGGATAAGATTTATGTTACCCAGAAAATACTCTCCAGGGTGATAAGGAATATGAATTTAAGTCATGCATGATGTGGTTTCATGGGCCTGGTATTTGGATGTGGGAGGACCACTTGTCTGTAAAGGTGAAAGGGCTGAATGGCACCCTTATCTTGGGGACTCACACAAGAAAAGTATTGCTGATGACGTCCTTGTGATAGCACAGTCCTCGGTCTGAGGTCTTTACCAATCGTATGAACATATGTGCAGAAGTCATGTCCAATGTAACTTCATGTTCATTACCATCAAAAGTACCCCAATGATCAATTGAAATTAAAGAAAATACCTATCATCACCATGTTTTGGATTCACCACCAGATCAACCTGCAATTTTCATACATATGAACACATAGGGGAAAAAAAAGTATGTCATCTGAAACTATTCTTTCCTCTATCCCATTTCACAATATTTGGAAAGAATGAAAAGTTATTTCAATGTTATCTTCTATATTTAGAATTGGAATTAAAAGGTTTCCAAATGACATGCTTATTTGCGAGGTTAAAAACACACACAGGAATAATAAGAAGCTTGGTTTCTTCCATGAATTAGTACTCGGGGTGGGTGTTGGGCTCAGTGTATTCAGAGATCCCTCATTGACAGCATCCATTACATACAGGAGAGGTGTTTCCTGGGCTCACACTGTCTTCCAACTTCTGTGGGTCACACAGCAACATTGTCTCTGTCCCTAAGCTTTCAGGCAATCCATCAGGAGCATTACCTGGAGTTGTCTCTGCAGGTTTCCTGCCATGGGCAGTAGAGCTACCACAGTGGTCAGCACAGCAGTTCTCTCTGACCAGGTCCTGCAGTCCTTGTCCAGGCTCCTGTCCTCTCTTCTTCCTTCACTTGGTCCAGAGCTGGTGGGTCCTTAGCATCCCTGCAGTTCAGCTTTCTGCCTGAGGTTAATTTTATGTCTGGACTCACACCGACTCTCCCTCACTGTAGAAAACTTTGGAGGTAGAGAGTGCTAACCTTGAAAACATTCTGAAATGGTACAGCAGAAGGAAGTATGACATAGATACAGATATTTATATAGATATAATATTGAAATATATTCTATAATAAATATTGATTAAGAAAGAATTCTGAACAAAAAGAAAGAAATCTACCTGAAGGCATTGAAAGTGCCAAGCAGAGTTTTGGTTTCATTCTTTCCACAGGAAGAGAATGATACTTAAACCAGATTTCTATTCAAAATAATTGGAGTCAGAAAGTAATAGAGTTATTTATTCCATGTTAAGAAGGAAGTTGTCAGGTCAGAATTATTTTTAGTGGGTTTCTGTGATGTGTGTGATAGGAAATTTTACAGCTTTTGGCAATTGTTGAACATGATAATCTAATGCCAACAAATTATGAATGAGAACAATGCTGAAAATATTTTGTTGCATATACATTAACATGAGAAAAATAAATTAAAAAACAAAGGATATTTTTTCATGCATAATAAGAAACTGATGGAATATCTTGCTGATACAGAACATTACAAAAACTATTTAAAATATTGAACTGGATGGCTGAGCCCTGGTGCCGTAGTGGTTGAGTGCGGGACTGCGGCACACAGGGTTGGAAGTTCAAATACAGCAGCAGCTCTCCAGGAGCAAGGCTGGACTTCCTACTCCTTCCAGGGCAGTGATGCCACAAAAAATATTGATCTGGAGAAGAGATTAGATATAGGCCATAAATTTGAAT
>PVJH01048227.1:0-10892 GCA_004026705.1 Nesogale talazaci | reverse complement strand
CTTGGGTGTCTTAAAGAGAAATGGATGTTGGATGCAATATAGTGCTTTCTCTGCATCTATTGATATTATCCTGTGGTTTTTATATTTTTTCTTATCACTGTGACAATAATGTGGATGGACTTTCTGATGCTGAACCATCCCTGCATCCCTGGAATTAATCTCACTAGGTCATGGTGAATTATTTATCTTACAAACTTTTGTCAGTGTTTTATTAATGATTTTTACATTGATGTTCATTAGAGATATTCTTTATTTCTCAATTCCTGTGGGATCCTTGCCCTCTTTAGGAACCAGTGTTATGCTAGCTTCATGGAAAGAATTTGGGAGTTGCTGTTTTTTTTGTTTTGTTTTTTGTTTTTTTTTTGTCATGGAGGAGTTTCTGTAGGACTAGTGTCAGTTTTCCCCTGAATGCTTGGAAGGATTCTCCTGTGAAGCTGTCTGGTCAAGAGGATTTTTTTTAGTTAGTATTTCTGTGATCACCTTATCTACTTCTTCATTGCTATGGATCTGTTGATATTCTTGCATCCATCTGGGATAGTCTAGGAAGGGATTTCCCTCCCCTCCCCCAGCCAAGTATTTGTCCCTATCTTTCAAGTTGTTGAATTCCTTGAAGTACAGACTTTCATGCCTTTGTGTAATCAGCCTTTTAATTTTATTGGGGTTCATTCTAATTTTTCATTTCTTCTCTCATCCTTATTATTATTAATTATATACAATGTAATATAATTATAATATTAATATTTATTCCATATTTTCTTTGGTTTGGTCTATAGATTCTGTCAATCCTTTCATACCAGCTTTTTGATGCATTGATTTAATGTATAATTTTCTTGTTTTCCCACTCAGTTATTTTTGCCCAATTTTTATTATTTCTTTTGTTTTCCTATTACTATGATGGCCCTATTGACACCACTCTGGTTGCTGCGGGTTTTGTGCCAGCCTATCAATCATAAGTCTATTTTCCTTTTCCATTTGTGCATTGATCTCTATCAAGCTTCCTCTGATAACTGCGTTTGCTATGTCCCAAAGATTTGGGGATGACATATTTTCATTCTCATTCATTTCTAAAATCTTACTGAAATCATTTCTGATCTGGATCAATACTCACTCACTTTGCAGAAGAGAGTTATTCATCCTCAAATTGTCTGCCCTTGTTTTCTTAATCCTCCTTTTGTTGATTCCCAGTCTTGTGGCACAGTAGTCCTAGAAGGAAGTCTGAGTGGCCTCTTTGGGTCCGAATTTATATAGGCTCAACTTGTAAAACTGCATGTACTCTATCATCAAGTATGTATTTTTGCATTTGAGTGAAGAACTCTGAAAATGTCTATCAGGTCAGGTCTCTGAATTATAGAGTTTAGTTATACAGGTTCCTTGTAAATCTTCTTTCCCTGTGATTTACTTTTCCCAGAAAGTGGTACATCAAAGTCACTTAACATTATTGTTGAGAGTGTTATTTCTGTTTTCATCTTTTGGACTACTTGGTTGCCGTATTTCATGGGGCTCTCGCTGAGTGTGTAAATGTTTATTATGCTCACTGTTTTTTTGTCTACAGATCTTTTGAACATTATATAGTGTCCCTCCTTATCTCTTGCTAAGGTTTGAATCTTATGATAAGTTTGTCAAAATTAGGATTGCAGCCCCTGATTTTTTGAATTGCCAATTGCTTGGTATATTTTTCTCGAGCCTTTATTTTCAGCCTATTTTTATACAAACTTGAGATGGGTCTCTTGTATGCAGCAGGTAAATGGTCTCTGTTTTGTAAACCAATCCACTAGTCTTTATCTTTTAATGCTTTTTTTCAGTCCATTGATATTCAGAGTTATCCATCAGTGGACTGTGAGGTCATCTCGTACTTTTAGTCTTATGTGTTTTACTACCTCTATTCTTTTCAGTCCTTAGTGCGAATGAGTATGTGGTTCATTCTTGCCTTCTTTTCACCAGTGATCCAATGTTTTCTTTGGGGCTGTTTTCAATGTGTTTACCTTTGGGTGGAGTTGCTTTGTGTGATGGTCTCCTATTTGTGCTCAGTGAGTGTTGTTCTTCTGACTACACTAGATTGCCAAGGGTATTTTGTAGAGCTGGGTTTCTTAAAGTGTATAATTTGAGTTTTTCCTAGTCTGGGAAGACTTTTGCTTCTCCAACTATCTTGAGAGATAATTTGGCAGGATAGATAATTCTTTGGTTTGCATTATTTTTTTGTTTCAATTTGCTATTCTTTTTTTTTTTCAGTGTGCCTGCTGTAACTCTGAGCATTTTCTTATTTGGGTACCTTTATAGGTGACTGTCTTTTCCCCTAGCTGCTCTCATGATTTTATCCTTTTCCTCAAAGTTGGATATTTTAACTATTTTATGCCTTCAAAAGTCTTCCTTGGTTTCAGTCTATCTATTCTCCCTGCTTATTGAAGAGTCCCTGGTTTTTATTCTTTAAGTTGGGGAAGTTTTCCTCTAGGAATTCCCTTGTTATTTTTGCCCTTGCCTTCATTGTTGTGTCTTGTTGTGATGGTTGTTGCTGATGTTGCTGCTCTTCATAACATCAGACACTGTTCTCAGGTTTTCTTTGGTATCTTTGATAGTCTTGTTTGACAGCTTTTCCGTTTTGTTGAAATCTTCCTGGTTCTCCTGAATGTCATGGTATTCTACACTTCTTCTAGTTCCTTGGCAAGACCTGTTAGCATATTTGTTGTTGTTACATTGTACCTTAACTCTTGCATTTCCTTTTGGTTTGTGGCTATTATCTCCTCCATTATTCTATCCTTTTCTCTGTAATGATTCCCTCATATCCTGCATGACTCCAAGCAGCATTCTGAAGTTTTCCTTGTGTGATAGTTCAACTTCTGCATGGTCTATACACATTGCTAGATTTAGGGCTTTCTCTGACAATTCATTTCATTGCTTCTGATTTTCCATTGAGGTTGTTAAGGCAGCTTTCTGGTGGCACTTCACTTTGAAAGAGCCTGTCACTTTTTTCCAGGTTGTCAATAAGCCCTGGACTCTCTTTGTGAGGCTGGTAGGAATGCATCTGTGGGCTGCCTATAAACAACTGCACTGTGGGTAGGATTGCTCCTTTTTCTCACTAGGATTTTATTCTTCTTAGATAGCCAGGATTTCCTATTTGGAGGGCAAGTCTGGTGGCCCTCTTAGGGTACATTGGTGGGGCAGTTGTAGGTAGCAAGTTTTGCTCTGTCCGTGGGTGCCAGACAATGGTGGAAGAAGCCCTGCTGCCATGGGAGGGGCTGCAGGTGCTAAAGTAGGTAAGGTCCTGCTGCTGCTTGTGAAGGTGTCTGGGCTGCCAATGGAAAAGCCTCAATGCCAATGGTATAAGTGCTTGATGTATACAGAAAAACCCCTGCCTGTACAGGAGTGGTTGCCAGGAGACAGTAGGAAAAGTCCTACACTGATGTGGGTGAAGGTGCTGGGCAAAGGCAGCGAAGGCCCTGTTATCACTGCATGGGATGCTTCCTAACAGTAGGGAAAGCTCCATTGTCACAGGGTCGGGTGCCAGGTATAGGGCCAGCTTCTGCAGCTACTGACAAGGGCCCATGTGGTGGTGGAGGGGAGGAGCTGTTGCTGCCACAGGGGTGGGGGAGTGTCACGAAATGATGGGGAGAGCAGCCACAGCCTGCAGGAAGATGGTCAAGCCAACGCTTCTGGACTCACAGGTGGCTGGGGGCAGGGATCCAAGCTCAGGGGTGGAATTGCCACCATGTAGAAAGAAGGGAGCCTTGGGAGAAAGGTACAACTCATGATAGAGAGTGCCATGGGCAGATAGTGGCTGTGCGGGGTTCTAGTCAAGGTCAAGGGGAACTCATCAGGCCAGTAGGATAGTTAGCTCCAGGTGAGTGCAGTGATCAGGCAGAGGGGGACAGATTGGTGGGGGGTGGGTGTGGAAATTCTGAAGCACCAGCTAGGGAATCCCTCGGAACAGGTGGAGTGAAGTGAGATGGCGGGGTGGGGATGAGCGGTGAGGGTCTCCAACTCAGATTAATGACTCCAGGTTGTTGTGGGAGGCTCACATTTACCTTCATCCTTCTAGTCACCCTCACGGATGCCAGCTTTATCCATGCCATAGATATTCCAACGTGGGCTACTTAGCTGGGCGCCATCTTACCAGAACCCCATATATAAGTATATAATAATATGTGTATATTTATGTATATATCTTAATATGCATATATTTATGTGCATATCTAATTATGTAGAATAATGTGCACGCATATATCCACATATCTATATAATAATGTGTGTATTTATGTATATATCTAGATATGTATATATAATTTTTTATATAAGCATGTATGGACTGGTGAAATATTCTTTAATTTGCCCTTCTATATTAAAATATTATTTTCTAATGATTTCAGTAGGTTATTTATTAACTCAAGAAACATATGAATAGTCTAGCTAAATTGAAAGCATACAAGTAATCTCAGATGATTATGATAATTCTTTGGGGTATTCCAAAGATATTATCTTGATAATATCTCAAGGGATAATATCTCAAAATTACTCAAGGGACACTGGAAGATCATAGGGGCCAGGAAACTTGATCTGGTAGTTATTTTTTTTTTCCATCACAGCAATGCATTTACACATTCCATTATTGAGAGTAATAAGCGCTGTTCTAGAAAAAAAACCTCTTTTCCATACAGCCTGTGGTTGAGATCATTCCCCTTAAGAATCTTTTTTCTCCCCAAATTCAAAGGATTTTAATAAGCATGATCTGGTCCTTAAGAATGACAAAACTGCCCTTTGAAAAAATGTAAGTCAGAGTAAAAAGTTATTTTTGGAATAATTACAGATGGAAACACATTCTGAAGCATACAGCTCTAGATGGACAATACGTGAAGAAACAACTGATCCCTGTTGTTATACACTCACTATTTCTATCCTTTTTAAATGTAAATTTGACTTAATATGGGAGGGCGTGAGATACTAAAGAAAAAATAGTTTCCTCAGCTATTAAAGGTAATTAAAAACTTCTTATGACTATAATGAAGGATGGGAAAAAATCTGAAACCAAAAAGGAAACTACATTGGAATAAATCTACTGTGAATAAATGTACCTCAAAGCCATTGCTGTGATGCATGTGCAGAAAAGGTGAAGTGTAACCAAAGACACAATCATGTCGATGCTTTGTGAACCAGAAGGAATGCTGATTGAGCATGTGTTTCCATGCAGAGAATGTTGACATACATCTATCCACCACTAAGCCTTCTAATTAATGTACTACCATCTTTTGGTCAAAATGAAATTAAATCAAATATCTTCAGAAATATAAGTGAGGAAGATAGTTCAATTTACTGAGCCAATAGAAATCTTGTCTTCATACTTGGAAAGAAATAATCATAGTTTGCATATACTACCTGAGGAATTTACAATTCAACTTTTACACTTAAAGTTTTGTTGTAGATTGCACATATATATATCTATATATAGATATATAGATATATATGATGTCAGTATGCTGCAAGCAAGCATAGGGCAGCCCTATTCTTTGTCATGACTGTCCCTAATATCTTTCTCCCCAGCAGCATTTCAAAGAGCAACAAGAGAAAAGATGGAAGAGTTTTATAATGAACTGTGTAAAGATATGGAGTTAGACAGTGAAAAAGGAATTAAGGGCTCAACATATTGCCAATAATAAAAATTGAAGGGAAATTCAAGTCTCAAATAGAAAGATACCATGAGCAAAATATTGAGCTACACAGAAAGCACTGCCCCCCCCCCCAAAAAACCTCAAAACAATGAAAGGAATGCATGGCCACTATACCCAAAATAACTCGTGACCATTCAACGTGTAGGATGTGGTCAAGAATCAATGGTTCTGTAGGAGAAGATTCAAGCTGCCTTGAAATCATAAGTCAAAAACAAGGTTTAAAAAATTGACAGAATGACAATTTCAATTTTTTAACAAGGCAATGTAATACTGAGAACACCCATTTGTCTCTGCCAGGAAATTTAAAAGACAGTTCTCTGGCCAACTAGATGGAAGTGATCTAAATTTGCAGTCATTACCCAAATAAGGTGACTCAGCATAATGTCAAAATTATCAACCAATATAATTAATATCACATGCAAGTAAAATTTTGCTGAAGACAATTCACATATGATTTATCATTAGAAAGAAGCTGCCGGAAATTGAAACTGGATTCAGAAAAGGACATGGCAGGATATCGCTGATATCAAACGGATCTTGGTTAAAAGCAGAAAATACCGGAAAGAAGTTTCCACATGTTTTCTATACACTTCGAAGGCATATGTGAATTGTAAGGGTTAGGGTTAACACTGCAGAGTGAAAATTCCAGAACACTTCACTTTGTGCATAACAAATTTGCATATAGACAAGAGGCAGAATAAGGAAATACTTTGAACTTTAAAATCAATAGTTTTATGTCAGGGCTGTAATCTTTCACTGTTCTTATTCGGTGTGAATGCAGGAGAAATCATCTGAGAAGCTACCCTAGATGGAAATAACGTAGAGTCAGACTTGAAGGAAGTTTTATAAATAAGCTGTGATATGAAGATGTCACAGCTTTTGCTAAAGTGAGGAGGACTTGAAGCATTTGCTGATAAAGCTCAAGGATTGTAGCTTTATGGATTACAACTCAATGTAAAAAAAAAATTAACCATGAAGCGCGGAGAAAATATGGAAGTTGTCAAGAATTTTATTTTCTTTGGAACCATAGTCAATGATCATGGCTCAAGAAATCACAGGGGGCATGCACTGGGTAAATATGCTCCTTAAGGTATTGAAGAGGAAAAATGTCACTTTGAGGACTGAAGTGTGCTCGTGTGGAGTCATGGAATTTCTAGCTGTCTCTTATACAGAGACAATTGATGGATTTGAATTACAGTGCTGATAAAGAAAATACAATAGCCAGAGCAAATCAACATGTCTGGAAAGAGGTTTAAGCCATCACCCTCCTTAGAAGTGAAAGTGGAAGACTTCATCTCAAGTACAAGTTATCAGAAGAAACAAATCTGTGGAAATGGACATCATGCCTTGTAAAGTCAAAGATAAATGTACAAGAGGGAGACCCTGAATAAGATGGGTTAGCACTGTGGCTGCAGCAAGAGGTTTAGATGTAACAAATGTGTGGGTTGTGCAGATGTAGACAGTATTTTTGTTGTATACAGGATACCTAACAACCATAAGAGCACCAACACATGCATAATGCAGTAGAGGTCATCACAAAGTTACCGGGCTGATGAACTTCAAAGATAACATTGAAAGTGTAAATTTTATCTCTCTATGTAAGTTCCATCAAGCTTAAAGCATTTTTATGCTGTTGTTGTTGTTACTTGTGCCATCAAGTTATTCCAATCTCAGCACAGCGGGTTCAGAGCCACGCTCTTGACTGTGTCGATTCATCTCAGCCGGGTCCTTCGCGTTTCTAGCTGCCCCTCCAATCTACCACATGCAATGTCCTTTTCCAGGAACTTGTCACTCTGAACATGTCCAAAGTGTGTATGATGAAGTTGAGCCATCCTTGCCGCTATGAAGAATTCTGGCTATATTTCTTTCAAGACAGGTTATTTTGTGCTTTTATCAGTCCCTGATATTTTCAGTATTCTTCTCCATGTCAATGAAGTCATTTTTACATTATTCAATGACGAAAAATTGTTGCCTTTTAAAGATGTTTTAAGATTAGAAAACACAATGAAGTCAGAAGGAGTCAAATTAGGACTGTCAGGTGTATGGCTCATGATTTTGCTTTGAAATTCTCACAAAAACTGTCCTTTCTGATGAGACTGCTGAGAATGGCTGATTGAAGACTCTGAAGAAGTTTCCCTTGGCAGTTTTTGGCTAAAAATACAGCTGATTCTAGCCACACATATTCTTTGTGAAAATTATTATTTATTTAGTCATTTTAAATCATCTTATTAGAGGCTCATGCAACTCTTATCATCATGAATGCTTGCATCCATCCATCCATCCATCCATCCATCCATCCATCCATCCATCCATCCATCCATTTTGCCAATCATCTTTTTACACATGTTGCCATCATTATTCTAAAAACATTTTCTGTTTGAACCCTTAGTATCAGCTCCTCATTTTCCCCCTCCCTCCTTGCATCCTCTACCTTCATGAATCCCTGAAAATTTATAAATTATTATTATTTGGTCATATCTTACAGTGTCCGATGTCTCTCTTCACTCACATTTCTGTTGTCCATCCCCCAGGGAAGGGGTTGTAGGAAAAACCTTGTGATCAGTTCCCCAATTCTACCCCACTTTCTTCTTATTTTCATGGTATTATTACTCTCATAATTGTCCTTAGGGGTCTATCTGTCCTGAATTACCTGTGTTTCTAGTTCTTACCTGTACCAGTATAAATCCTCTGGTCTACTTGGATTTGGAAGGTAGAATTGGGCCATAAGAGTGGGTGGTGGGTGGCAGGGAGGAAGCGTTAAAAAAACTAGAGAAAAGTTGTATGTTTCACTGGTGCTATGAACTGCACCCTGACTGGCTTGTTCCCTCCCTGCAGCCCTTTTGTAAGGGAATGTCTGGTTTCCTACTGATAGGCTTTGAGTCTCTCATGCACAATGATATGATATTTTGTTCTTTGATGCTTGATACCTGAACCCTTAGTCACCTCGTGATTGCAGGGTCTGGTGTGTTTCTTCCATTTGTTGATTTTCAGCTACAATACAGCTTGTTTATCTTCAAGCCTTTAAGACTTCAGTTTCTATAGCTTTTGATAGCTAGGCACCATCTTTACCACATTTGTCATTTGCTTATGCACGAGCTTTGTCTTCAACAATAGTTTTGGGAAGCTGACCATGATGGAATGCCAGTTTAATAGAACAATACATTCTTGTAATGATGGAGTACTTGAGTGGGGGCCCAATGTCCATCTGCTACCTTAATACTAAACCTATAAATATATGCACATAGATCTATTTCCCCATCATATATAAATATATTTACATATGTGCATATCTGTATATACACCTCTATAAATGTCTTTTGATTTCAGGTTCTTTCCTCTATTTCTTTTTATTTTCCTCTTGTCCCACAATCATGCTGATCCTTCATTTGGGTTTCATGAATCCCTCTCAGTTATATTGCCTTTTATCATGCCCTATGAGGCCTCCTATACCCTCCTTGTCACTGATTTTAGATCACTTGTTGTTCCTTTGCCCCTGGGTTTGTTAACACCCATTTCCTTCCCTCTGCCTTCCCCTCTTCCATGCCTCCCCCACCCCAACCATTGGTCCTGTTATTTTCTCCTCCAGATTATTTATCCTGCCTAGCTTATCTAGATAGACCTGTAGAGAAAGCAATATGCACAAAAAAGAACAAGACAAAGCAAAAGCAACAAACCAATGACCAAAAATAAATAAATAAATAAAAGCCTGCAAATAGTTCAAGGTCTGTTTCTTGACTTTTAGAAGTTTTTTCCTCTTGAGTCTGATGGCGTGCCATGTCCTGGCCCTCAAAACTATTTTTGATATTCTCTGGGGACTTTCTTACTCTGTCCCCTTGCTTTTCTATTGCTAGCTCTTAATATTTTGCCTCAGTGTGATGGGTTCAGATGAGGCGCAATTTCCCTACTCTATCTCTAGTGTTCTTCCCTGCAGGGCTATGAGTCAGTGAGGGGTGCCATGTCTCATAGTGGGATCAGTCTTATGGTCTTCTCTGTACATTAAGCAGTGTCTAAACATATACTTTCATAATAAGCAGACTTTGTTATTTCTTGGTCCTCAGGAAAGTCAGTAAGCAAAATGCTCAGCGTGTTCCAAACAGTGGTCCCCATGACTGTTCCTCTTCACTGTCCACTTTTTCTTTGGCTACAGTTCTTCCAGTCTTTGAGAGCTATTGCTTGGATTGTGTGGCCTGAGTAATTTGGTAAAGCCGCTGCATCTCCTATTACAATTCCTCAAAGAAATCCATTAGGAATGTGTTTATACGTATTCAAATTTCCCATAGAGAACTCTAACTGTGCAGCACAGTGTCTATTTTGCTCAGTGCTAATATTTTCAGTCAGAATTGTGTAAACCAAACTAATTGAGATGTCCATGGTGTCCATATATTTCCTACCGCTATTAGTGGTACACAAACAATTTATGTGAAGGTCAACTGCTGCAAAAACTAATCATAAACACTGTCTTACCTGTTCTTGGAAAGAATTCTGTGTTTCTAAATGGCTAGCCACTTTGAGCCATGGCCATTCCAAGCTGTTTTAAACAGTGTGACGCATTTTACCATTTCTCTAACCAACTTTTATCATAAATTTGTTGTTTCCTCTTCCTTCAATTCTAGCAGAATTCACTTTGCTTTGATAAGCGTGCTTTTCAAGCTGATATCTTTTTTTAAAATTAGGCATCACTGCCCTTTGGTAGGAGTGGGAGGCCCAGCCTTGTTGCTGCTGGATTTGAACAGCCGAGCCAGTGGGCCACAGTCCTGCACTCAACCACCAGGCTACCGGGGCTCAGCCCTTCAAACTGATGTCTTATACTTCTAGATCTGCACTTCTCAATCTCTGGGTCACTACCCCTTTGGGGGGTTGAATGACACTTTCACAGAGGTTACCTAAGTCTTAGCGCTAGCAAAATTACAGTTATGAAGTAGCAACGAAAATAGTTTTATGGTTGAGGGGTTCACCACAACATGAGTAACTGTATTAAAGTGTTGTGGCATGAGGGAGGTTGAAAACCATTGTCTTAGAAGCTCAAACACCTCAGGATTCAGTGTAGGTTACACCTCACTGAAGAAAAATCAAGTATCCTCACAACTAGACCAATATTTAACTTCATGACAATTGGAGAAAAGATTGATGTCAAATATTTCATCTTAATAGAATTTACAATCAATGTTCAATGAAACAACAGTCAAAAAATCAAATGCTACATTTTTCAGGAAAAAAATACAGCAAAGAATCTTT
>PVJH01048226.1:0-10914 GCA_004026705.1 Nesogale talazaci | reverse complement strand
ACTAATTCAAGGGACACTTGCCTGGCTCTGACCTTTTGCAGTTGGACTTTTAGCCTCCCTTCTTGGTTGATGGGAATCAGTTTGGTAGCAGGGAGGTGAGGGGGGATTTGTAAAACCCCCGATCTTTTCTCTCAACCTTTCTGTCTGCTTCTTCATCAGTTTCCCTATGTGTGTGGTTTGCCCACCACTTTGACTGCATTCTCAGTCATCAGACTCCCTCTCCCCCGCCCCCCTGTGCCTGTGACTAGTCCATGAGGCTCTTTTCTCACGGGGTGTTCTCTTTCAGTGATCTCATTCACAAATCCATCTCCTTCAGGCTGTAGAACCTCCTTGTTGCTTGTCTTCGGATGCCTCCATTTCTCTCTTTCTTTTTTAGACACCTCCATCTTCCTATCTTTGGACAACGGGAAGCTGCCTATAGATCAGTTACTTATCTTACATACGGCCCCCTTCCGTATAGGAATAGAATAATCCAGGCACTCAGTCCCATTTTCTCATCTGTCTGTCCACTTTTTCTTTCTTTCTTTTTTTGGTTTATTTTCTCTTTTCACGCTTACCGAGGAATCTTAGTGGCTGAGAGGGTTACGTATTGGACTGCTAACAGCAAAATCAGCCGTTCAAAGCCACCAGCGGCTCTGCTGGAGAAGGCTGACCTTTTCTGTTCCTCGAAAGAGTTACCGTCTGGGAAACCCACATTGTCAGTTCTACCGATCCTTCAGCGTCACTGTGAATTAGCATCAACGCGATAGCAGGACGTTTCGAGGTCAACATTCTTAACAGGCTCGCTGGCAACCCAGCTCTGGCCCTGACTGCTTTGGGGGCTGGTCGTCTTGCAGGTTGAGCTCTTTCTCCTCCTCCCCACTCTCTTTTGAAACCCACCTTCGGGACATCTGTGAGTATCGTGTTCCCAAAACGTGGTGCTTGCTGATTGCGACCCCTTCGCATCCTTTTGCTGCTTGACTCTTCTGTTCAGGATCGAGTCAGTAGCCAAGAGGAGCCTTGTCCCATTTCAGCTTGCCTCTTGGATTCCATCTGAGCGCATACGCCCGCCGCCAAACTGCTGCTCCCCACGCCTGAAATACAGTTTAGGGGCCGCTGCCGCCGGGCCTTTGCTCATCCCGACTCCCTTGTGTTCTTCAGAGCCCTCTTCCTTGCAGCCTTCGTTGTACTTTCAGGTCCACCTTAGATGCCATCTTGCTAAAATCCTTCACTCAGGATGTCCCTACAGACGGTCCCATAAAATGATAAAGTCTTTTGTCACTTGCAGCTGCTCATTTTAGCTGTTGTTGCCTGGAAGAAGGCAGCGGGACAAAGAGTGCTGTGCTTCACTAGAACATTCATTATGGATATTAAGATAGGATTTTCATACCATTTTCAAAGGGCTGTGATTCCTCATTGCTTCTCCCTTGGTCGCCCCCCCCCCCCAAACTATTTAAATAGGTAAAAGCTATTCTTGGATCAGAGCATCACTGAAAGCAAGTGGAGGGCCAGATTTGGCTGCTGGGGTATATTTCCTACACACCTAGCCTTTGCTCTCAGGACCCCTGTGGCTCACACCGGCTCGCGGCTTTCATGCATGTGGCACTTACTCCCTGTGGCAGGTCTGCCCCACAGTGAACCATTTTTAATGTACAGGTGGGTCGTGGTGGCGGTGGTGACATTTAAAACCTAGTCCTCTAGGACAGCGATGCCCTTCTCTTTCCCAAATGTGCTTCCTCGGCTACATGTCCTCCATCCCACAGATGTCCCCATCTTTGGACAAAGTGAAGGTGCTTATAGCATCTTGTGCAGACCCTCTATGGCGGTCATGTGCTTATGTTAATTTTATGATTAAAATGTAGGGGTGGAGTCTAGACTGTTAATCTGGAGATAGCCATTGAGTAGCCAATGAGGTCTCTGTGTGGGCATGGCTTTCTCCTGAGACTTCTGGGAAATCTCGTGATATTTGCCTCATGAAGATGAGAAGCTATCTCCCAGTGGTTGGGAGTTAGTCTCAGAGACGATGGATCACGGACAAGATAAGATGGCAGCGTCCGAGAAGCTGGAGTTGCTGGCGGAGTGACCACAGGCTTTGCTCTGATGGAGCCAGACCTCTGAAGCTGGGGGGGCCACATGGAGACCTCTGCCAGCGATGAGTTGCTTCTGCTGTTGATGGACCCTGAGCCCTGGAAGCAAGGAGCCATGGGGAGACCCCTGCCAGCGCCGGGATTCTGCACCCACTGATCTGTGACTTCGTGAGTCGGAAGGAGACTTTATAGACTGATTTCAGGCATATGGGTTAATATCAGACTTATGACTTTGAACTGGACTGGGCTCAATGTCCTGTTCCTCTTGTATATAGACCTTTTCTTTATATCCATATGCGTGCCTATGAAATTTGTTCCTCTAGTCTAACCAGACTAACACACTCTCCATTGTCTGGTTGTACTCTACTGTGTGCACTGAGACCCATAGACAGCTTCACAGAGTGCAAAGACGTGATTTGTGTTTTAAACTATGTGATGCTTACTAGCTATGCGAACTTGGAAAAAAAGCTTGACTGTTTTTTGCGTTTACTTTCAGGTTTGTAAAATAAGGAGGAAATTTAGCCTTATAGGTCCAATAGGAAATTTAAGCGAGGAATTTGGAACAAAATGCCTAGTTTTAGTATGGTCCTCAATAATAATATTAAGGCAAAAACAAAACAAAACCAGTTTGACTCATTTTAAAGTTGTTTCTGTAAAGAAAAAAGTTACAAGGAAATGCATGTGGATGAGGCTTCCAGTGAATCCCACCCCCCTTCCTCGACCACAGACCAGGGATATGAATAACCTTGCTATTATGCAGAGTATACTGGAAGGGGGATTATTGTCGATGCAGTTAGGTTGAAATTAAATGCTTTATCACTTGATCTCTCCTTTAACCCATTTTAAATTTGTTGTAGTTTTAGGTTTTTTGGGGGGACATCACTGCCCTCTGGTGGTGGGACTAGGAGGCCCAGCCTTTACTCCTGTGGAGCTGGAATTGAACCTCTATCCCAGTGGGCCACAGTCCCGCGCACAACCACTATGCCACCGGGGCTCAGCCCCTGTTGTAGTTTTAAATTTTTTCCTGTCTCCCTTTTTTTGGATTGAAGTTCTCTGTTTTACTTTGTTATTGTTAGTTTTGT
This sequence comes from Nesogale talazaci, assembly GCA_004026705.1. Classification (NCBI taxonomy): domain Eukaryota; kingdom Metazoa; phylum Chordata; class Mammalia; order Afrosoricida; family Tenrecidae; genus Nesogale; species Nesogale talazaci. Next base: position 7,766 of record PVJH01048226.1, on the reverse strand, counting down.
TTGCTTGTGTGTTTTTCTGTAGATGAAATCCAGGGTAGGTGTATTTATGGAGACAATAAATGGATTATTGGTTTCTTGGGGGTAGGCATGGGAGGTTGGGGGAAATGGGGAGTTAATTACAGTGAGTACAAAAAAGAAAATGTTTTAAAATTGATGGTGGTAATGATTGTGCAACTCTTCTTAATACAGTTCAACTACTGAATTGTATAAGTGGATTATTTGCCAGTAAACATATGTAAAATCCACAAATAAATCAAAAACAGCAATGGCTTTCCCTCTGTGGGACTAATTGTACGTGACGGGGCCTTAGGCAATGGGGCCAGACTAAGTGAAGATACTGATAACAATGTGTCCTGGAGGACTGGTTTGTCAATCAGAGTCTAGTTAGAGATCAGGGAGAACTTCTTGCACTTTGTTTATACCTCTCCAAAAAGAAAAGCTTTCTTCATTCGTCCTCCACTTCCCCCAGCACATCTTCCGAACGTGAACTGGCCGCTTGGATATGCTGTTCTCTGCACGTTTTCAGCACAGGTTAAGTCCTGTGCCTCAACCTGGATCATTATCGTGACTGGTCCCCACTGATGTTTCCAGCCTGTGCCCTCTGCAGCGAATGGCGTCGTATTTTTCTGTGTGTCCACCGCCGGAACTTTCATTTGTGGGCCACTCTACAAGGTCTTAGCACAAGCTGAGGCCAGCCTCTGATATCTGAAGCGGAAACGTTGGCGTGCCCCCGGCTTTCTTGACAGCAGGAGCATGGACATGTGCCCCAGGCCAGTGGGACGCAATTTCTGCCATGAGTGATGCAAAAGACGAAGAACAGACTCAGTGGTAGCAGCGACGGTGGAGGCAGCGCCCTGGGCCTCCGGTGGCAGCGGGGTCTCCCCCTGGCTGTTCTGTGAGGGCTGTGGGCTGTGGTTCTGACGGCACCGCCTCCTCCTCAGTACCGCACCCTCTTGGAGCTTTGAGTCTCAGCCCTTCTAGTGGGCTCGGTGAGGCTCCTAATTAGGTTCCTTTTCTGTTTATAGGAACCCCAGGTGACTTCTGTTACTTGCAGAATTCCCACTCAAGCCACCCCTCTTCCCCTACTGCCCCACTTCCATGAAACCTTCTCTAGCACTTCCAGGCTGGCCTGGCTGTATCCGCTCAGCCATCCTCACATGCTGTTCTCCTGGAGCACTCTGTACCCCATGCTTCATCGGTGTGACCCTTGATGGCCCTTTATTTGTCTGCACATATGCATACGCACATTTACCATCTCAAGACGGGCTTCCTCCTCAGTCTTCCAACCGATTTCTCTGCACAGCCCCAGTTGAATGTACGTCAGGCTGTTCTGTCTTTGTTTTTATGTTTACCAGCTTTGCAGCGTTCCTGAAAGACAGTCATTGCTGTTGAAGTTTGTTCTGTGAATCAAGTGAGAAATGTATTAGTTACCATGTTATAGAAAAGTTTCTTCCCCTGTCTTCCATTTGCATGCCTGTTTCCTCAATAAACTGAGTATTCTAAGAGCAGAGATTAAGTTTGTTTTTTTTTTTGAGAGGGGGGGCATCACTGCCCTCTGATGGTCGTGGGAGCTACCCAGTGCTGCTCCTGAGAGCCGCCGCTGGATTTGAACCTCCAAGCCTGCGGTCCGCAGTCCTGCACTCAACTTATTCCACCGGGGCTCAGCCTGAGATCAAGGTGTTTTGTTTTTTTTTTGGCGGGGGTGGGGGGTGCGCCTCACTGCCCTCTGGTGGTGGGAGTAGGAGGCCCAGTCTTGCTGCTGGATTTGAACCTCCAACCCAGTGGGCTGCAGTCCCACACACAACCACTACGCCACCGGGGCTCAGCCCCGAGATCAAGTTTTTTTATTCATCTCTTTCCCCACCCCTATGAACATGTTTGCCACCAAAGACTCCAAATTCATTTGAATTTTACTTTTCCTCCTCTTTAAAATAAAAAAAAAAAAAATCTGTTCAAACCACTGTTTAGGTTTGAGGGATAAGAAACCTGGAGGGATTTTTTTTTTTTTTTAGAAAAAGAATCATACTATATATATTTTACACAGGGCATCTCAATAAATGAAATCCATGACAATATCTTGTTAAAACTTCCATATACCCTTGCCCCCCTCAATCCCTCCGGCCCCTCATCACAGTCTTTCATTTTGTGGCACAGACTCACAGGAGATGTTGAGGGAATGCAGCAACAAAGGAGTGAATGGTAGAAATTGCTGTGGTTTTAAAATTTCAGGAAAACGGCTTTTCCCCCAAAGAAAGTATCTTCTATAAAGCAATTTCTATAAAAAAAAAGAAAGAAAGAAAGAAAGAAAATATCTTCTTTGACCACACAGGTAGAGAGAGAAGTGGCTGAAGGACAGGCCAGCATTTTCCACGCTGAGGGATGGATCGTGGGCAGAGGTCTCTTCGATGCCAAACTGACACCCGCGTCTGATGGAACCCCTGACAGTGCGGGGCTGTGAACAAGGGCTCGGGAATGGTTGTGCTGGCTCAGCTCGGCGAAAGGGGGGCCTGTGGTAGGCAGCGCCTTTGTTTTGCTTGGCTCGTGACTTAGTTTGGACTCGATCATTGTGTTTTTCTCCTGTTTTATCAGGTGCAAGACAACTTTGACAAAATGGAATTCAACAGGATGTGTTGGACCCTTTGTGTCAAAAAAAACCTCACAAAGAGTCCCCTGCTTACTACCGAAGAAGATACATTTAAAATATGGGTGATTTTCAACTTTTTGTCGGAGGACAAGTATCCACTAATGATTGTGCCAGAAGAGGTAAGACCTGGTTTGGGGATGTTTTTAAATAAGTATCTGTGCTGACGCAGAGTCGGCCTGGAAGGGAATCCTGGACTCGGGTTTTGGGGAATCAGAGCAGAGTCTAGAAAAGTCTAAAACTTTGGTGATTTTTGAGGCATGTAATAATATCCTTGGAGATCTTAAGACTGTGTGGAATGCCTCCTCTCTAAACTGCTCTAATTAGATGTAGATGAATACACCTTCGTGCCCAAAGAGTCTTTATTCAGTCTAAGTCACAACATCATTTTCTGTCTACTTGCGTATTAGCAAAACCGTAAGAACTGGCCAAGAGATGCCACAGGGGAAATACATGGGACCCAGAATGCCATTCTCAAGCCTGTGCTATGTGAACAAATGCTGTTCTTGTTTCAAAAGTCCAACGTAAGGGCTTTTTTTACTGTACTTTTTAAAGTAAATGCTTTACTTTTCTAAAGTAAACGCTTGGTGTATTCTGGGATATTTTTCATGAGCTTCCAAAGGGGGAGGCAGGACCTCTATAAAAATGCTTTCTGGGCATTGGTGAAGCGTGGCTTCTGAATGAATGGTCAGTGGCTTGAGTCCACCAGCCACACAGACTAATAGTAGACCCTGAGGGAGTCTGAGTGAGATGGAGGGGGAGAAAGCTGTGTCAGTCTGCTTCCCTGGGATCGCAGCCTGGGAAGCACGCCCCCCCATCCGCCCCGGGGGCAGCGCCTCTGTGCCACGGGTCCTTTAGAGTCAGAATTGACCCTATGGTCATGATTTTGGGTTTTTTGATCTTAGAGAAAATTTAGAAAGGACTTGAAATATACAAGTTAAAACTAGGTATCACCCTCCATTCTAAAAAGTCATCTGTAACCCCTTAACATTGAACAAGTTATTTAAGCTCTGTAAGTCCTAACTTGCATTTGTCAACATTGGGCTAATAGTACTGTAAGGGTTGTGAGGTTGTTAGTTTAGTTCAGTCTCTGACATAAAATACACACTCAGTGTGTAACTCCCACAACCACTGTACATTTTTTGCACAGTTGTTTGCTTTCTTCTTTTTTTTTTTTCCTATGGGGGGGCATCACTGCCTCTGGTGGTCGTGGGCACTACCCAGGGCTGCTCCTGAGAGCCGCTGCTGGATTTGAACCGCCAAGCCTGTGGGCCGCAGTCGCGCACCCAACCACTTAGGCCACCGGGGCTCAGCCCTTTTTCTTCTTTTTTTAAGACATGGTCTTTTTATCTTGTTATGTCTCTCTCTCTCTCTCTCTCTTTTTTTTTTTTTTGTATCACTGCCCTCTGGTGGTCGTGGGAGCTACCCAGCCTTAACAGCTGTTGCATTTGAACCCCCAAGCCAGTGGGCTGCAGTCCTGCACTCAACCACTATGCCACCAGGGCTCAGCCCTTTTTATTTTATTATAAAAATCATTTTATTGGGGGCTTATACAGCTCTTATCACAATCCATACATCTATCCTTTGTGTCAAACACATTTGTACATTTGTTACCATCGTCATTTTATTTATTTATTTTTGGGGGGGGGGGCATCACTGCCCTCAGGTGGTGGTAGTAGGAGGCCCAGCCTTTGCTCTGTGGAGCTGGAATCGAACCTCCATCCCAGTGGGCCGCAGTCCCGCGCACAACCACCACGCCACTTAGCCCAATTTTCAAAATATTTGTTTTTAACTTGAGCCCTTGGTATCAGCTCCTCGTTTCCCCTCCCTCCCTTCCTCATGAACCACTGATTATTTAAAAATTATTATTATTTTTTCATGTCTCATACAAATCTCTCTCTCCCTTCACCTACTTTTCTGTTGTCTATCCTCCTGGGAGGGTATTATAAAAATAGATCCTTGTGATTGGTTCCCCCTTTCTCCTCCCACCTTCCCTTTCCTCCCTGGTATTACTACTCTCATTATTGGTCCCGAGGGCTTTATCTTCCCTGGATTCTCTTAGTCTGCTTATTTCTTTAAGATAAACTTCCAGCAGTGGAATTCTTGAATCCTGAGACATGCACGCTATGAAGGTATTTGATGAACAAGACAAAGTCGCCTTTCAAAAAGGCTACACTGATTTGTGCCCCTAGCGGTAGTGGGTAGGAGTGCCCATCTTTATCCATTCTGCCATTACTGTCTGGTCTCTGGTTTTCTGACTCACGCTCATCTTAGAAGAATGGCTGTCATCTGTTGAAAATGTGTGACCTATATTGACTGTTGACAGCAGCGTTTCCTAAAGTGGGAGATAAAAGTTTTTAAGTGCCAGGGGTTCACTGAATAATTTTTTTTCCCCTGAAAAAGGGGTGGTGGGCCGCATAAGTTTGGGAACCTATGGTCTACAGGTAGATGAGGCACCAGGGGGAATGGAAAAGAATTTTTAATCTCCTGGAGGAGAAAAATAGTGCAGCGTAATTCATAGGAAAATAAACTAGCTGTTGTCCAAAAACGGCCAAATCCATGTGACCACAGAGATGGGAAGGGTCTATTTTAGATTAGGCAGTAAGGTTTCTTGGAGGGGTGAAGGGTAAAAGGCCAGATAGGCTTTTCAGAGGCTTTTCAGACCAGACCATGTCTTTTGCAGCTGCTCATTTTAGCTGTTGTTGCCTGGAAGAAGGTACGGACAAAGGGTGCTGTGTTTCACTAGACCATTCATTATGGATATTAAGATAGGATTTTCATACCATTTTCAAAGGGCTGTGATTCCTCATTGCTTCTCCCTTGTTCCCCAACTATTTAAATATGTAAAAGCTATTCTTGGATCAGAGCATCAGAAAGCAAGCGGTGGGGGGGGGGGCAGATTTGGCTGCTGGGGTATAATTTGCTGATCTCTGGTTAAGGTCATTGACTGTAGTCAGATTTTTCTGTGTGAATTTTGGCTCCTCACCGCTTACTTGCTGTGTGACCTGGGGCCATTGACTCATTTGGTTGTCCTTCAGTCTAGAGCTAATGCTAGGACCTCACCTCCTAGTGCTGTAGCAAACCAAAGGTCCGGGTGCTGGTCCTTAGTAAGTGCTCCTGAAGTGGGAGTTATTGTTGTGAATTGTGCTGGGCCCTAAAGGATGGGGAAGGACTTTGACCCGGGGAGTAGATCCTTCTCCGGCAGAGGCTCCTGGGTGGGAGAAGAAACGGTGGCAAGGTGAAGGGAGGCAGAAACGCAAAGGGCATATGCTGCGTGACTCATTCAGCTCTGCCCAGTTGTAAGTCCGGACTCTTAGTCAGAAAGGGCCAAGCGGGTGGTCTTCAGCACAAGAGAAGAAATTTGAAAGGATGTTGGGAAGCCCACAGACTCGTGCGAGGCCGTGATGGACTTTCCAGCATGAAGCCAAGAGGAAATGCTGCCGCCACCACCGAAGGCTGGGTTGTACTTGCACTAGGGGACACCTTAGGAAACTCAGCTCCTCTGCACCCCCTGTGCCACCAAGTTCGTGGCTCCCGCTTCCTGATGGGCAGCCGGGAGTGATGCTTCTAGTGGCGTGGTGTAGGCCGGGCACCACTCTCTAATTACACGGGAGGTATTTTCAGCTCTTCCTTGGGGAAGAAGATTTCCAGGCAGAAGACAGGGCTTAGATTACATGCTAGGGAAGCAAGAGAATGACACATGCCCATTCTGCCCACCGGGCAATAACGGCGAGAAGCGCGCCAGTAGAGGAGGCTGGGCAGAGGTTGGATTCTATCTTATAGGGAGCGGGTGCTGTAAGTCACTAAAGTGTTTGAGTGGAGACCGAGGGCTGGCGAGATGAACAATGGCTAGATGGGAGACGGGGAATAAGAGCGGTTCAGTGGCATCCTAAAAGACTGAAGCACAGGGTGTCAATGAGAATAGAAAAGTCGGAGGTCTGGTCTAGGAGAAGAGGAGATGAGTGTTCAGTCTGGGCAGCAGGGAGTTAATTTAGGGCAAAGTATGGTGTTTGGGATCAGACTGCTGGGTTTAAAATTTGCTTATTCTCTCTTGGGTTTCCCCAATTGTAACATGGACGTAATCACTGCTCTTTTTATTAAGTCCTTGTGATGTCGTTGATGTAGGGGGAACCAATTTCAGGGATCTACATATAATCTCCTCTCTAGGACATGAACAACAGGGAAGTGAGTGAAGGGACACATTGGACAATGTACCATATGAAAAAGGAATAACAATTTGTAAATTTATTAAGGGTTCTTGGAGGAAGGGGAGGGAAGGAAGGGAACTATGGGGATCTGGTACTGGGGGGCCTATGTGGAGGGAGGATAATTTGAGAGTGATGATGACAACAAGTGGGCAAATGTGACCTGCATACAATTGATGTATGTATTGATCGTGAGGGGAGTTGTATGAGTCCCCAGTAAAATGGTTAATTTAAAAAAATGGGGGGGGGGCGGAGCGGGGAAATAGGAGCTTATACCAAGGGCTCAAGTAGAAAATATTTAGAAATGAATATGGCAACCTGTGTACCAATATGCTTGATGCAAATGATGTATTGAATGTTATAAGGGCTGTAAGAGCCCCCAATAAAATTATTGGGAAAAAACACAACAATCTAAACACATACACACACAATGAAGTTGATGTGTGTGAAGTATTTAATGTCGTGTTTGGCTCATGATAGCTGCTCCCCACATTGTGTGTGTGTGTGTGTGTGTGTGTGTGTGTGTGTGTTTAGACTGTTGTGTTTTTTCCCAATAATTTTATTCACAAGAGTGAATAAGATGATGAACAAATTCACAGATTGGGGTTTGAGAAATGTAGGCGTACTTAGGACCCTTCTTGGTGAAACATCCAGGTCGTCCGCTGGAAGAGCCCACCAAGAGCTTGTGAGAGACGAGAGCTGGGCAGAGAGGGGAAGCCGTGGGCTTATGAATGTCAGGGAGGAAGGGAGTGTAGTGGGTGGGGGAAGGGAGGGCGGAGGACAGAGCCACCATGCTGTTTTAGTAGCAAAAGGAGGAAGTAGGTTTGATAAAGGAAGCTGGAGGGAAGGGCCTGTAAAATGGGAATTAAAACCAGGGGCGTGTTGAGGCATGGGTGTCAAAGAAAAAGTTCTAAGAAAGG
>PVJH01048225.1:0-10915 GCA_004026705.1 Nesogale talazaci | reverse complement strand
GCAAATGTTCTTGGCACACTGAATGAATGTATGAATTGTAATAAGAGATGTAAGAACCCCCAATAAAAGTATTTTAAAATCATTTTATTGGGGGTTCATACAACTTTTATCACAATCAATACATACATCTATTGTATGCAAACCACAAATAAAAGTATTTTAAAAAACAAAAATAATTTGAACTGTTTGAAAAAAAAAAGGAAAACTAAGGTGCATTGGACCTAAGCCAGTGTATTTTCAATTGCCTGTATACATGTAAAGGTTGGATACTGAGTAAAGAAGACTGAAGAAAAATCAATGGATGCATATACTATAGTGTTTGCCAAAGAATATTGAAAGTACAATGGCCTGCCAAAAACAAACAGATCTGTCTTGGAAGAAGTAAGGTCAAAATAGTCCTTGGAGACAAGACTTTGTCTCATCTACTTAGGACAATTTATCAGGAGAGACCAAGGGCATCGTGCAAGGGCAGTGGGGAAAAAAGGAAACTCTTAATAGGATGGATTGACATCAAGGCTATAACAATGGCCTCAAACGTATGAACCATTGTGAAGATGGTGTGGGACTGGACAATGTTTCCTTCTGTTGTCCATAGAGGTCACTCTGAGTTGGAACCAACCCATCGGCACCTAACAGCTATAAGTAAAACAACAACAGCGTATTATTGATGCACCATATAAAGTTCAAAGACTCATAGAATAAAAGAATGGGAAGCAAATTTAAGCACTCTCCAGTCTATCCCTTCCTGGCCCCTATGTGTCAATATATTTGCCAAGGCATTCATTTATTCACCAAACATTTCTGGGGCTTCTGCTGTGTGCCAGACACTCAGAGTGGAACCGTAAATGACGCAAGTGAAGAGCGTTGCCCCTTAAAGCTTAGAATTGAGGGCAGGTGGTTGTTCTTCCTTAGTTTGAAGGAGTAAATGAGTGCTCATGATCTCTATGACAAGAGCATTCCTTCTTGTGGCAGGTCCTTCCTCCTCTGAGCCAACAAAGCTAGTGCCTTCATTCTTTGTTTATTCCCCTAACATCTGTTGAGCATGTGTGTAATTCAAGCTCTTAGAACTTGAACCTTCTACCTGTCATTTTACATCCCTTGCAATTATTCTTTAGGGGATTAGTATCCATTTGTGTCTTATAGGGAGTGAGAAGAGCCATAGAGAGACTACACAACTTAGCCCATAGAAGAGGTATACAAAGGAGGAAGTAATAAAAGGTGCTACCTCAAATAATTGGAAACAGAAATTCCATATGATCCAGCAATACTATTGCTAGGGACATAGCCCAAAGACAAACACAAAGTCTTAACACAAAGAGACATGTGCATATGTATAATCAGTGCAGCACTCTTTACAATATCCAGAAAATGGAAATAACCTAAATGTCCATCAGTAAATGAATCAAGAAACTAGTGCATATACACAATAGAATGCTATGCATGGATGAATACTATACAACGATAAAACCAGGAAACACCTCATAACATGGACAGATTTAAAGACCATTATGCCGAGTGAAATAAGTCAACTGCAAAAGGACAAATATTACATGAGACCACTGATATAACAGGGGAGAAGAAAACAAAGACAAAGATTCTCGAACAGAGTTTGGAGGCTGCCCAGTCAGGCTGAGAAGGGGATATGGATAATGGACTAGACAGTTGATAGGAGTTCTCTTGAATGAAATGGAGAATAGTGGTCCATGGGGGGAGTCAGGGAGAGGATGAGGGGTAAGCTAGTGAGTGAAGGGTATGATTGGGAGTGTTGAATGTAAAGTGGATGATCTAAAATGTAAATCCCTTCATAATACAAAAAATTTAAATAATGGGCTTTAAAAAAGAGGAAAGTGAGTGGAAAGGGGAGTTCACTGTCCCCTGAAAGGAAGAACTTTAGACCTGGGGTCCCTGTGCTGAGAAAATCTTAGCCTCATGGAAGATTGATGCTATCACATAAAGAGAGCTACAAGGAACACTGGGCCCAGAGATGTTGAAAAGAGACAAGAACATTCCCCCACTGCAGAGAAGACAGCAAGAGAAAGTTTTCCCCCTAAGATTGTGCCCTACATTCAAACTTCCAATCTCCTAAACTGTGAGAGAATAGGTCTCTATTGCTTAACGTCAAGAAGAAAATGAATGAGTCACTGATACATGCAACAGCATAGATAAATCTCAAAAACAAAAACGGGAAGAAGCCAGACTCAAAAGAAAACCTACTAAATGATTCTGTTTATATGACTGACTAGAAAGTGCTAAATTATAGAAATTGGAAGCAGATCAATGGCTTCTATAAGCTGGCAATGACAGTAAGAACTTAAAGGCAAAGGAAAAGCAGTGAATTTTGCAGATGATGGAAATAATTTATATCTTCATTGTGGTGGTGGTGATATGACTGTATGTATTTGTTGAGGTGCATTAGATTATATACATTAAATGGATGCAGTTTTGTGTTCAAATTTGTTTGAATAAAGTTCATACAAAAATGTTTAATGTTAATAATAATGACAATAATATTACATTGTTGTGAGGGTTAACTGTGGCACCCCAACTAAATCTCATAACACATGAGCTGGCCCATATCAAGGGTTCAGCAAATAGGAACCACAGAGATCATAATAAGCTGCCATGTGCTGAGCATCTATGATATGCTAGACAATATTATGTGTTTTACACTTCTTATTCTGGGGAAAAGATGAGGCTGTCCATTCCAGGATACTTATGATGATAGATAAATAGATAGATTGAGCATGAAGGAATATAACAGCTAATTAGTTCACACAGAAGCACAGAGGACTCAATTCAACTCACTTTCATGGAACAGTTAATACACTGGAAATCCTTCAACTCACGAGGGCTGCTAGGTTCAAGGTCAAGGAAGCAGGCAACTAAGCCATCCCTTGGACAATGCAGACAGTCTGGCCACAAGCAACAAACAGCAAGGTGAGTCACTAACAGTCAGCAGTTCAGGAACTTAGAGAAGCAGGCTGGGATGGGATACCAAACTCAAGCAGTGCAAGATGGCAGCATCCAACAGCCTCAACCTCAAGCAATGCATACACCAGCAGTGTGGCAAAGCAATTCTTGAAGGAATCTCAAGCTCTAGTGACACATACCACAGATTGGCTGTCCCGCAGGTAGCATAGCTCACAAGTTGAGCTAGAGAATTAGCTAAAGCAGCCGCACACCAGTTCGATCATAGAGAGCAAAACATAGAGGGACTGGGCTTGCCAAGCCATTTACCTCTTGGCGCTCCAATCAAACTGCAATCTTATTATTCCACATGTTCCTATTGGACAGGTTGGCACAATAAAGCTACCTTTCACATCCATACCATAGTGTAGCTGTGAAATGAAATGGACTTGATGGCAGTGAGTTTTCATTTTCATTTATTCATTCCCTTAATTCCATGAGGTCAGATCACACTGCATGAGGGAAAACTGAGGCTATAATTGCACTGTGCTAGATGAAAAATTGATGGCAAGGTCTGATGCCAAGTGAGTGATAGCGGTGAGATTTGAGACAAGGTTTAATGGGGCTCCAAACCTGTGCATGTAAACACAACACCATTTCTGCTAGCACTGAAAGGCTCTGTTGCCCTGATAAAACACCAACCAGAATGGCCTACATCCACAGTGGACTGTCTATTGAGAGCTATGTCTTCCAGTTGACTAGAAGCTCTCCAAGAGCAGGGAACTGACCTTGTTCACTGAGGTGGACTGTATGCCTGGTACATTTGGTGTTCAATATTTGTTTTTTGAACATAGTCATGAACTATGTCACTTTGAGGGAGAACATGAAGGTAAGACCTGGTGGTTCACATCCTCTCACCTGCCCTCTTTCTCTAGATATTCCTAACTTCCCTTTTCTTCTTTTCATCACCTGGAAAACCCTAGAATCAAAGGTCGTTAGCAGCTAAATCACCCTCTTCATCTTTCTACACTCTTGTCTCTTCTGGTAAAGTAGTTTTGACCACTTGTCATATTTCTGCCAACTCCATCTATGGTTAACAATCTTCTTTTCACCCTGAAAGGCCAAACTAAAATGCTGCCTCCTCTGTGAAGTCTTCTCCACACCATTAAGGAAATTAAGGAACTATTCATCAGACTGGACTGTTGGGTGTTGCTCACAGGTTTGATCTGGCTTGGGCTAAGCTGAAATCTCAGCCTGCCATCAAGTGCTATATTCTGACCTTATTTTCTATATCAAACATAGTAAAAAAAGAAAAGACGGTATCTTTTTAAATCTATCAGCATGTGCCTTCTAGCACAATGGCTGGAAGCTAGGAGATGCTGAGCCAATTTAGTGAGTGAATGAATACAGCATGCCCAGTTCTTTAATAGAACTTATCCTTCTGAAGTAAATAGTATTCATTGAAGGTACTGGAGGTTTATCTTCCATTCAGGAGACGCTGGTTCAATTCCTGGCCAATGCATTTTATGCACAGCCATCACTCTATGCCCAAGCCACAGCAGTGGAGTCTTGTGTATGATTATGATGCTGCATAGGTGTTAGTGAAACTTTCTAAGAGGAATTAAGAAGAGATGCATGGTTATCTACTTCCTCAAATCAGGCCATCAAAACCCTATGGATTGCCATGCTTTGGATCTACAATGGACCATGAGATTGGAACAAGACTGGGTAATGCTTCATATTGTTGGGCTTGGCATCTCCATAAGTCAGTAACTGACTCAGCAGTAGCTAATCTCGACAACAAACTGTCAAGAACGACTTTTAAAGGGACTGCTCCACACTGGGTACAGTGTAAGTCCTGGGACTAACGTGTTGAACAAGACAGACAGAGTCCCTGCCTACATAGCTTGCATTCTAGTGGCAAAAAAAAAACTTAAGTGAAATAAGGATAGAGTACAGATAAAGGAACAGGATTGTATAAATTGCTGTGTGGGCTTTGAAGAAGATAACACAGGGGACTGTGAGAAAGTTGCTAAAGGTTCCTAAAGACAAAATGGCCAAGGTGAACTCTTCACTGTGTTGACTTTTGAGCTGAGACCTGATGGCCAGAAGGAGCTAGCAGTGAAAGTTCTTGGTTCAGCTGCCCCAGGCAGAATGAGCAACACATGGAAGGAATCAGGTAAGATAAACTTAGAAAGTAAGAGGTACACCAAGGGGATGAAGGTGTTTAAAGGAGTAGGAGTGAAGACAGATGGAGAAAATGAGCTCTAAGATGATGCAAGGGTCAAATTGTTGGGCTTTAAAGAACATAGGAAGAAGCCTGGTGATGATATGGCCAAGCCCTAGCTGCCAACTGAGAAGTTTCGGATGTAAATCCATCAGCTAATGCTGGAGAAAATAACTGAGGATTAGGCCCCATAATGGTTACAGTCTAGAAAACCCTATGAAGCAGTTCTACTCTTCCCTATAGGGCAAGGTGACCAGACTTTTTGATAATTTTTCCCACGTCCCATGGCATTTTAGAATTCAATAAATATATTACAATGCTATTTTTGTGATCAATGAACATTTTTGTTGCTCCATATAGGCCAAATTTTTAATCAAGGCCCTTCCCCATCCCCTGGTCAATGATATCCTGCTTAAAATCTGGTAACATTACTATCGGGTCACTTCTGAGTGACTCTTTGGAACACAATAACAATATGGGCTATGGTTAGAATATCAGGAGATATAAAACAGAACATTAACATGACCTCCTTTAAATTTTTGGAGATTACTCTGACTGAATACGGAGAATGAGTTCTCAAAGATTTCACCAGTATGGATCCTGGTGGGAGTCCATTGTATTAGTCCAAGTATGTGCTCACAGTGAGCAGGCCAGGTTAAACCAATGGTGATAGAGATAGGGAGGAAGATTCAAAAGGTATTTCAGAAGTAGACACAACTTTCCGGTATCCTAGGTATGGAAGGTGAAGGAAAGAAAGGAGTCTGGGTGGTGTGCAATTATTAGAAAGAATAGTATCTGGGGTCTTAAAGACTCCTCTTAAAACAAGCAGCCATCTAAGTGAGGTATCAACTAAGTCCATGCAGAAGAAGGATACTAGCCTGTTTGATTCAAGGATTATAAATAATAAAATCCAACTTCAGAGGAGGGAACCATATCAGGGCATAAATTATGAACATCCAGTTTTCAGAAGTCTGTGGATGACCATGAAAACCGCAAAAACCATTTGCAGGGTCTCCCTATGAAGTGAGTCTCTGGTGAATCCTCTTTGCATAACCCAAAGATGTTAATAGCCTTGCTATCCAACAGCATTGTAAAGTCAATTATGGCAGGTATACTTAGATTAAAATGTAACAACAAAACTTTTGATCCATTTTAAATTTTTTCCACTTTTAAATATTTCCTGCCTTCTTTTCTATGGAAGATTTTCTGTTTTATTTTGTCATGGCTGTTGCAATTTGGGGTTTGTTTGCTTCCTGTTCAGGATTTCTGTGTTTTTCTGTATATGAAATCCAAGATGGATGAATCTATAGAGATAAGAACTGGGCTAATGGTTTCTTGGGGAGTATGGGAGGGAAAGTTAGAAGGAAGTGGAGAGCTAATAGTGACAACTACAAGAAAGAAGAAAATGTTCTAAAATTGGTTGTGTTGATGATCCCAGAACTCTTAATATCATTGAACTATGGAATCATATGATTTATGAATTATATGCCAATAAAAAAGAGTGACTATTGGGTCAAGTCTCTAAAGCAACAGAGTGCCGTTATTCCAGATATTTATAGAAAGGGTACCCTCCTCCACTTTTACCAAAAGATACTTGAACTTAAATCTTAACAAACACCACTGGTCTGCCTTCCTCCTGCTCCCCAGCCTCCCTTCATTTGCCTCCTGAATCTTTGCTTCTTCCAAAGCACTGCCGGAACCTGCAAGTCACTACTATTGATTTACCAAGCAAAATGCAATTTGGGAAGAGCTGCTTGGCTTCTTTTTTTTTTTGGACACTGTAAAGTGCTACATGGGGGGATGATGACTTTTTGTCCAAAGCAATCCCATCCAGGGGACAGTAGAGCATTAGGTGAGTCAATAACATCAGAGGACAGCTGGAAATGAGGACATTTTAATGAAGTGCTGATTTTGGAGGGGACTTGGTGTCATGGAGGGAAGTGGTCTGAGCCAATTGCTTGCCTTTTTGACTCATGATTGCTGGACCCCTTGGAAGAGGTTGAGAGTCCCATTACTAAGAGAGCTCATAGCAGACGACAAACCAATCAGTCCTTAGCTGGGCTATCAAACTGGTTTCTTGCCCTTTATTTTCACACTTCGAATGATAGATGGGGCAAGGGTGGTGGTGACTTGTATTCTTGGGGCAACCGAAGTTTAAAGATAGATAGAAAAGGTACCCGCTGACTAGACCCTGTTATTTTCTCTCCTCCAAGGGTGCCTGTGGGAGACTGACAGCCTTTCCTGGTTATTAGGTCAAAGTTGCTCATAGTGTATTCCCATCATATTTTTATTTAGATATGAAAACAATATATGCTGTGGAATGGCCCCAAGTGCTCTGAGGTTCTCATCTTGAGTGAGGCAGAGGCTATTTCTTTAAATTGCTATCATTTCCAACTCATGGTGACCCCAAGTGTACAGACTGGATGGGTGTCCCTGGGGGGTGTCAAGTCTGTAAATTTTGCAGATGCAGAACACCAGACCTTTCTTCCGAGATGCTTCAGGATGACTTTCAACTGCTGGATAGTCATTTGGGCCACCCAGGATTCCAAGACCGAGATTATTGTCATGGAATTCACTTCCCAGTAGAGAATGAGAGGGAGAAATGGCCAATAAGGCAATTTCACAGAGTGACACTATAAAGAAAATAAAATGAATTGCTGGAGTGTGCATCTAGGGCAGGGTTTGGGAAATTTTGTAATAAGCCAGAATGCAAGTAGTTTTTGGCTTTGTGGGCCCCCAAGTGATCTCTGGATCTCTATCCCATTGACAGCACCCTCCTGGGGTAGAATGAGAGCAACCATCCAGGGCACCATGAAAAAGAACGTGGAGTGAAGTATTAACTATGAGGACAGGGAAAGAGTTTAAAAACCCTCCCCCAGATAAGAGGTAGGAGAGTGAAAGATGGTGGTGTTTATATTGAAGGCTGGTGATGAGCAAGAGCCAGTCACATCAAGATTAGTGGAAGAGCAGTCCAGACAAGAGAACAACATGTGCCAAGCTTCAAGTCATGAGCAGTTGAGAAGCAAGGATATATCGTAATGCAAAAGGAGAGAAAGAGAATAGTGCACATTCAGGCCAAGAGGTGGGAGGGGAGCAAGTCACAATGGGCCTAAGAGTCTATAGGAACCTGTGGCACATGGTAGGTACTTCCTATTCCTCTGTCAAAGGAGCATTAATCCAAAGGTTAGAAGATTGAATCCTTCCGGAGGTGTCTTGGAAGAAAAACCTGGTGATCATCTTTTGAAAAACTCAGCCATTAATAAGCCTCTGGAGCACAATTGTACTCTGGCACACGTGGGATCCTCATGAATAAGAGTAGACTTGACAGCAACAGATATTGGTACTGGTACGGTGCTATTAGTCAAATAACTTTGTCTAAGCCCCTTTATCTTTGTAAAGTTCTATGTGAATCAGTTCTAGCAACAGATATTTGGTTCTTGTTCTCAAACTAGCACCTAGAACCTCACTTCCACTAGTGGTGGCTTAATCTTGTGTTCTCTTATAAGATCCACCTTTGAACAAATATTGTCTCTGTGTAGACTGGATATTCTATACAAACAAAGTTCAATGCCACTCACCTAAATACATAGACAGAAAAACTTATGCCAAGCAAAATGGCTCACAATGTAGAAGTGAAGTAAGTCCAATTTGCCTGCCAGCTATTACACAGGCTTCTTGTAACTTCCGTAACTGTCTGAATCCAGAAATCTGGGAGATTAGAGACCTGTGGAGACAGAGACAGATGGACAGATGGACAGATCAGATGGTATGGGAGGCATCAAATAACTCCCAGGAATTTTAAGTGATATCATGGGCCATCAGGACATGTTCAAAAAACAAAACACGAGATCCAACACCAACAGGAAGGAAAGAGACAGTTCTCTGTAGCATCTCTTTTAGAGATATCAAAATAGATCACAGCCCAAGACAAGGATCTGCACATTATGGGGGAGGGCTTACTGCCAAACCACAGAAAATGCCAGCCAGGCAAAGTTAACACAAAACCTAACTAACACAGCTTTCATCATAAAGAAAAAAGTTACCTCTTACTCCCTGTAGATATGGTTATCATATTCGCAGCAGGAGTTCACAATTGCTGCAAACTAGTAAACAGTGATACCCTTACTTTTCCCTTTCCTGTGGAAGTGTCTTGGGGGCTCTCCCAGTTCCATGAATGTATGTTTGATTTCCCAGGAAGAAGATAACAGGGCTATTTTAGTTCATCCGTCTCCAGATACAGAAGAGCCACATTTCATCCTGAGAGGATGTAGAGACTACCATTTCTCCGTCCGTGATAAGGAGATGCCCATGTGTGTCTCAGAGATGCTAGACATTGATTATGAAGTTGTGACTAAAAGGACTTTTGAGTCTTTGGCCTCTAAGAGACAAGTAACCAGGGCAGGTAGTGGTAGGTGGTAGTAACTGTGATTTTTCACAAATATCCCAAGGTTTCCTTCCAGACACGTAGTTGTTACCAATTCTAATGGACTCAACTCCAATTGACGGCAACCTTATGCGTAACAACATGAAACATTACCTGTTCTGGCACTGCCTTCGTGATCGTTGTATGTTTGGGTTGCTTTCAGCACTTTATCAGACAGCAAAGATCCCTGGTGGTGTAGTGAATATGAGTTGGGCAGCTAACTAGTGTCCAAAGTTCCCAACCATCAGCCACTCCTCAGAAGAAATACAGGTCTTTCTAAAAAGTTACAGTCTTGAAACACACAGGGGAAGTTCTACCCTGTCAGCAGAGTCATTATAAGTTGGCATAGACTCAATGGCAGTGGGCTGAGTTCTATATTAGACGAGGCTGTGGTCCATGAGGTTTTCCTTAGAAGTAGTTAGTCAAGCCTTTCTTTCCTTGTCTGCCTTAGTCCTGAAGGTTCAGCTGGTATTAGAAATACTTGTGGCACCTCCTCCAGTAACAAAGCAACCCACAAGTCACCAACCTAACACCTGAAGCATATGACAAACTAAAGACAGCAGGTGGAGACTTAGAGGTGTATAATTTGTCACTCACTTGAAACTAGACAGAGCAAAGTGACTGACTCTGGTCAATGAGAAGTGAGGAGATTTGATATTTGTCACTACTGCTGAGCAGTAGTTTGGAGAATTAGTTAGAGGTCGGTGGGAACAGGTATCAAGATGCAGCTTCTATCAGTCTGTCTCCCTGTGACTCTGATGAGATGACCCACATAGGACAGGAAGTGTGAGGAAGAAATACCGATGTTGTTAAACTGATGAACTTTCAGGGTTTTTTTTTTCCCAATCATTTTATTGGGGGCTCATACATTGTTTTTCACAATATATAAATAAGCATACTCATCAAGCACCCTCTCATGTCCACTTCTATTATTGTTCTCCAATCGTCCACCTTTTCCCTTTAGCCCCTAGTATCGGCTTTTCCATTCCTTCCCCTCTTCCCCTGGTCTCTCCTCCCCTCCAACCCTCAATACTTTATACATGGTTATTGTTCTGTCGTATCTTACAATGCCCGACCTCTCCCCCAACCCACTCCTTTGATGCCCATCCTTCAAATAAGAACTTGTGTATATATCCTTGCTGTTGGTTCCACCCCCCCACTTCTGTCCACCCTTCCAGTATCTCCAATCTAACCATTGGCCTGAAGGGGCCCATCCATCCTGGTTTCCCCATATCTCCAGCTCCCCTCTATGTCAGTGTGACTTCTCCAGTCCATCTGGATTTGCAAGGTAGAGTTGGGCCCATGATGGTTGGGGGACGGGGAGGAAGGCTTCAGGAACTAGAGGAAACTTGTATGCA
>PVJH01048224.1:0-10913 GCA_004026705.1 Nesogale talazaci | reverse complement strand
CCTCCAGTCCCAGGACTCTGGTTCCATCAGCATAGCTCCATGTGCCTTGTCAACAGGAATGCCTCTCGGGAAGAGAGTGTATCTGGCCTCCAGTGAACTAATGATCTCCACAGTACCTCCAAAGGGGGTCATCACACCGTGAGCTGATTGACAGGCTAGACCACCCCTTTTTCAGGTTGACAGTAGATGGATGCTGTAATTGCCACAAGCCCCCTCTGACACCATTGAGGAGTGCAAGCCCCTGGCTGTGTTCTCTTGACCTCTTGTAGAAAGGAGAGCATTCGTCTCCCCTCATGGTTACGGAATGGTGTGATTTTTTTTTTGTCCCCTTAGTCTACAGTCCCCAGGAAGGTGGGGGTCCCTGTCTGTTTGTGGCCCTCTTCTCTCTCAACTTTCACCCATCCCAGACCTCCAGTCTGGAGTGTGCACGCCTTGACACTGTTTCGGCACAGTTGCACATGCTGAGATGCTTGTCTGGGGTGGTCAACATTGGGCCATCAGGTGTCACACACACACACACACATACACACGCCACTGTGTCCTGCTGCGTTTCCAGAACGTCATCTTGCTAAGTGTTGTGAACATGCAAGTGAACCTCACCCCATCCCTCCACTGTGACTGCATCTGGCTAACCTTAACAGCTCTCCAGACCCCGGGAGCCTCTGTCCCTCTCTTCCCATCCTCCCCCAGGCCCTCATAGGGTCCCACTGGGGAGACACAGTGCCTGTTGTTCCACATCTGCATTTACTCTGCTATGTGGCCATTGCCTGTTTGTTTACCTCTCTCCCTCATCCGGGAAGGTCTCAACTCCAGGATGGTGGGGCTGGGTCTGCCTGATCATTCTTTCTTCGCTGCCTGACGCATCCCCGTGGCGTCTCCCGTTCTTGTCCAGTGGGTGAGTGACGGAAAGAATGGCGTGCAAACGTGCCTTGGAGAGGTTAAGCACGCCGTGAAATATAAACTTTTTGCTTGTTTTCATCACGAGGAAGATAAAAGCAGACCATCAAAATGCACATGTCCCTAATAAAACTGGATGCAGCCAAAGGCTTTGGGTCCCCGTAGGTCACGTGCACACGGTGAAGGAACCTGTTCCCAGCCCAGCCAGACCTCGGAATGGAGAGTGCTCCCATGAGCTCATCAGAGTCCAAAGAGATGACACCCACCCTTGAGACAGGCCCCGCCCAGGGTCCGGCTGCCCCTCCCAGGACAACACAGTGGGTCTGAGAATCGCATCTTGAGTGGAAAGAAAAATCACTCTGTCAGAAATGACATGATCAAGGGCTGAGCCCTGGTGGCGTAGTGGTTGTGCGCGGGACTGCGGCCCACTGGGACGGAGGCTCAATTCCAGCAGTGGGGCTGGGCCTCCTACTCCCACCACCGGAGAGCAGTGATGCTCAAAAAAATAGAAAAAAAAAAGAAATGACATGATCACAAGAGGTGGGTGCGGGCAGCCTGAGATGCTGAGACGGCCTCCCTGACGCAGGCCTTCCAGGTCACCCAACCTTCGATGTTGACTTCTGGGGACCCTGCGTGCTTCACGGCGTCTCCACTGGCAGCCCATTTGGAAGGCGCCTCGGAGCGGGCATGAACCGCCAAGCTTGCAGTGAGTCGCTGAGCTCTGAACGTGTGCACCCCCTCAGAGCCCCTGGCAGCGCCTGCCCTCTGGCTAGGATTCCAAGCAAGAAGACCACGACATGCCGGGTTCTCTCCACCAGGCTTTGTTCCCTCCCGCTGGACGCTTCGGCCAGTGCTGTCTCCCAGAGCACTGTGGGCTTCTAGACCTGCAGGGCAGAGAGCCCGGGCTAGAGCTGGGGGTCTCCCTGAGCCCTCCCTGATGTCCCATCTCCCTTCCCACAAGTCCCAAGGTCCACGACTCACAGTCTGGCTTTCTCTGTAGCACCAGCGTCAGTCAGTCCCGTGGCCTCCAGGGAGTGCCCCTGGGGGCTCAGACAAGGGTGTGGCTGGCTTACTGTCACACAGAAGGTCCTGGACAAGAACACCAGAGACACAGCAGCCCGGTCCCAACTGCTGCCTTATCGTTTATTTGATCTCCTTTTGACTCATGTTAAGTCGTTCTAGTTTTTCATATTTTTCTGTTTCTTCCCAACGGAGGTTCCCCCCTGTTTTGTTCTTGGTGGTAGGTCTTTGGACTTTTTGTTTTGTGTGTTTTTCTGTATATGAAATACAGGATGGGGAATCCATGGAGATGGCATCTGGGTTAGTAATAGCTCCTTGGGGATATGGCAGGGGATTGTGAGGGACATTCAGAGAGCTAATAGCAAGGAGTACAAGGAAAAGGGAAATTTCTAAAATTGATCGTGGTGATGATTCTACTTCTTGATATGATAGAGCTTTAACTCGGGAGTGGGGAGAGAGCGTTAGAGCTGACTGTAATGACGTATCAAGAACTCTTCAGACGTGGCTCAACTATGGAAAAGTTAGGATCTGTGTCATATCCAGAAACTACTGAGAAAGAAAGAGAGAGAGAGAAGAAGGTCCACTTGGCCTGAGGTTACCGTGGGTGAAGGAGAAGGACTTTTTGCTCAGGGGCATTGAGTTCCTGTTCATGGTGGCAGGACAATTTGGAGAGGGAGCGCAATGGTGGTTGCATGACAGGACGAGTATCAACAGTGACACTACATTGTACATGTAGAAGTTGTTGACTTGGTCAAAAAAAGGAAAAAAGTCATGCTTGTAAGTGTGTGTGTGACTGAGTGTGGTTGTGCATGTATGTGTGTGTGACTGTGAGTGTGACTGTGTGACTGTGTGGATATGTATGTGTGAGTCATTGTGTGCGACTGTGTGTCTGAGTGTGTCTGAGTGTGTCACTGGGACTGGGAGTGGGAGTATACTGTATGTGTGTGACTGAGTGACTGTGTGACAGTGTGTGTGTGAGTCAGTGTGAGTGGGACTGTGTCAGTGTGTGTGTCAGTGTGTGACTATGTCAGTATGTGTCAGTGTGTCAGTGTGTGTGACTGTGTGAGTCAGTGTGACTGTGAGTGTGTGTCAATGTGAGTGTGGCTGTTGTGTGAGTCAGTGTGTTTGAGTGTATCAGTGTGACTGTGGGAGTGGGAGTGTGACTGTGACTGTGACAGTGTGTGTGAGACAGTGAGTGTGTGAGTCAGTGTGAGTGTGACTGTCAGTGTGTGTGACTGTGTGAGTCAGTGTGACTGTGTTTCTATGTGAGTGTGACTGTTGTGTGAGTCAGTGTTTGAGTGTGTCTGAATGTGTGTCAGTGTGACTGTGGGAGTGGGAGTGTGACTGTGTGTGACTGACAGTGTGTGTGTCAGTGTGAGTGTGACTGTCATTGTGTGTGACTATGAGTCAGTGTGACTGTAAGTGTCAATGTGAGTGTGACTGTTGTGTGGGTCAGTGTGTTTGTGTCTGGTTGTGTGTCAGTGTGACTGGGAGTGGGAGTGTGACTATGTTTGTGACTGTGACAGTGTGTGTGTGACTGTGAGTGTGTGTCAGTGTGGGTGTGACTGTCAGTGTGTGTCACTGTGAGTCAGTGTGACTATGTGAGTGTGTGTCAATGTGAGTGTGACTGTGTGTATATGTAAATCAGTGTGTATGAATGTGTTTGTGAGTGTGTGAGTGTGTCTGAGTGTGTGTATCAGTGTGCATGTGTGTGACAGTATGAGTGTATGAGTCAGTGTGAGTGTGCTGATAGCGCTGTGTCCAGGTGAATCACAGCTCCCTGCTCTGCCTGAAGGACAGACGGACGGACACACACACGCACTGGGTGGTCCCGGCAGCAGGCAGCCCCCTCGTTTGCTCGTGTGCGTCTCATGGGGTTTGCTCTTCGTCCGCAGACACGGCGGACAGCACTGAGAAGGAGGCGCTCATGTCCGAGCTCAAGATGATGACCCACCTGGGAAGCCACGAGAATATCGTCAACCTGCTGGGGGCCTGCACGCTCTCAGGTAGGGACGGCCTCCAAAGCCACCTGGCCGCATGGAGGTACAGCGGGGGTGCTCTTTCCCAATCGCAGGAGCCCTGCTGGCGTAGTGGTTGTATGTTGGGCGGCCAACGGCCAGGCCAGCAGTTCAAAACCACCAGCCGCTCCGTGGGAGACGGAGGGAGCATTCTACTCCCATGGAGAGGGACGTCTCAGAGTTGCCACCCTGTCCTCCAGGGGTGCTGTGGGTCGGCATCCACTGGGTGGCAGTGACTGTGTGTGTGACATTGTTCCCACTGACTGTGACTCCGGACACATGTGGAGTCAGAGCGTGACCGAGTGCCAGCTCTCCGCAGATGCGCGTGCACACACACACACACACACACACACACACCAAACCAGACAAAACACCACCATCACCTTCTGAGCTTACCTCCCAGCCTAGAACAGCAGGGCCTGGTGGGGCCCCTCAGGAGCCCCTGTCGGATGGGACCCTTTCTTTCAAAGGCGCTCCCAGGAACCTGAAGTCCAGGGTCTTCCTGCGGGAACTTGTCTGCCGATGGCAGAGACACCCGCAAACACGTTTTGTTTGGAATGGACTCCTTCTCACACACGTTGAGTCCTTGGCCCGGCCCGGATGTAAAAGTTAAAAATAACCCGAGGCGTGCTTTTGGAGAGGAGAAAGTTCAGTTGGTTTCAGCCAGGAGACAGGATTTAGTGCTCCTCCCTGCACGAAGAAGCGGGGGTGGTGTTTAGACAAGAGCGTGGCAGCTTTGCCCCGGGCTCCCAGGCTCCCTCTCACCAACATCACGTTCCTGTCAAGCCCGAGGGCCAGTGATCAGATGGCCCCAGATGGATGATGGGGCCATTTATCTGGGTTTGCTCTTTTTCGAGGTCTGAGAAGAAGATACTTTAGTCCAACTGCTTTTTTACAGGCACCTTTCCTTCCCCCGTGGGGCTCAAAACTCACAAGCTAATCTTCTGTGTTACTTTTCCCTGTAAGCCCACCACAACCAATCATCATCGAAGTGAAACAAACCTGCCTGAAATCAGAACTTTCCTTCTCTCCTCCCACCTGGGTCTCGCCGCACACTGAGTTGGCCCCCTCGTCCTTAAGTGGTGTTGATAATAACGGCCCTCATGTCCAATGTTGGGGGTAAAACAGCCAGGGTACTCCAGGAGGCAGCGTGCAGGGGGGCCGAGCTGTTTACCAAGGCGCCCTCAAACCCTGGTGCGTGGGTGAGCAGGAGCCTGGGAGCAGTAGGGAAGGACTGCGCCCGGCCATGGCTTAGCTGAATCGAGGAGCTCCGAGGGCCTGGTCCTTCACCTGTGACCCGGTGGATCCGTCACACAGTTCCAGAAGCCTCCCCTGCAAGCACCTCGCGTGCTGTCTGGCCCGGCCTGCTCAGAGGGGGCTGGCGTAACTGCAGCACAGGAAGGTGACAGTCCCGAGCTGTCCTCACACCAGGCCTGGCCCAGCCCTGATTCCCAAAGGGGTTTTCTCCGGCTGTGGGGCAGAGGCAGGTTTGCCCAGGGAACAAGGTGAGCGGGGGCTGCCTGGTGCTTCCTGGCTCAAGTGCAGTGGCCAGTGCCATGTGGCTTTTGACATAACCCACCCGCCCCTGCCCCCTGAGTCCCTTGCCTTTGAGTGTCCATTTGAAAAGAAGCTTTGAAGCTGTGGGCTTGGGACAGAGACAGGTGCCAGCCAGGCCTAGAATCAGGATCTCTGAGGTGGTCGGGAATGTAACAGGGGTCAGAAGGAAGCACGTGTATGCCTGTGCGTACCCAGCTTATTTGATAACCTGGCCGTATTTGGGAAGGTGGGGCTACATTCTGATTCTCGCATGTCCATCTCAAAAGCCCCAGACTGCCTACAAGGGGCATGTATCCCCAGCAGACTCCTTCTGGATAAAAAGAGGCGTCCAGAGAGCAGCTATGATAAAGGCATGAAATCCAAGCAGGTAGTGGGACGTGCGTGTCCCTTCTTAGACAGGCAGGGGTCCCTCGAGCACCGGCCAGGGCTCAGTGGGGCTCGAGGCTCAGGGGGCCACACTCTAGCGTGAAGGTGAAGAAGCAGAACAGCGAGGTGGGGCCCCGAGCCGAAGAGGGGGTGGCTCAGAGAAAATGGCGTCATAGGGCTCTGACACAAGCCTGGGCAGACTACTCTGGTTTCCTTCCAATTGTCCATCCTCCTCTGAAGCCCCCCTCTCACTCCCCGAGCCTTCTCTGAGCGAGAGGGGAGGGGCGCCCCCCTGGGCAGCCTGTGGGGGGGGGGGAACTCGGATGTCAGAGAACGTGACCAGGGGTCTGACACCCCTGACAACCACCCCGTTTCAGATCCCGTCTACCTGATTTTTGAATATTGTTGCTATGGTGACCTTCTCAACTATCTCCGAAGTAAGAGAGAGAAATTTCACCGGACCTGGACAGAGATCTTTAAGGAACACAACTTCAGTTTTTACCCCACTTTCCAGTCACATCTAAATCCCAGGTAAGAGATTGGGGGGGGGGTGTTCCCCAGATCCCAGGTAAGAGATGGGCCATTTATGGGGACGGGGAGGGAGGTTACATGGGATCTTATAACTGATTCTGTTTATTGAGGCGGGCCGTGTGAGTCTTTAGAGCAGGGGTCCTCAAACTATGGCCCACGGGCCACATGCGGCCCGCCGCCGAGGACATTTATCCAGCCGCCGGGTGCTTATGCCGCTGCATCTGTCCTGCTTAGCAGTTGACTCATTCCAGGTCCTCAGTGAATTTGTTCATAGTTGTTTTTATTTTTTATTTTATTTTTTTTGGGGGGGGGGCATCACTGCTCTCCGGTGGTGGGAGTAGGAGGCCCAGCCCCACTGCTGGAATTGAACCTCCGTCCCAGTGGGCCGCAGTCCTGCGCACGACCACGACGCCACCGGGGCTCAGCCCCATAGTTGTTTTCAAACTATAGTCCTACCCTCCAAAGGTCTGAGGGACAGTGAATTGGCCCCCTGTTTAAAAAGTTTGCGGATCCCTGCTTTAGAGTATGCTTCTTGAGAAACCAGGGCAGGTGGATGGATGGATGGATGAGCATGAAGCTTTGAAGGAAAAACCAGCACCTCATCCCTTAGCCCTCAGATCTCAGTATTGGTCTGAGGGGGGCATGAATGCACAATTGAAGTGGACTTGGAGTGTCAAAGTCATTTCAAACGATGAGAAGAAACAAAGAGACCCGAGTCCAGTGTAGATGCTGCTCTGTTGGGAGCATGGCATGATGGGAACGTGTGCTGAGCATACCCCCCCTCCCCCGGAAGACAAGGACCCCTGTCCGCCAGCCTTGGGAGACCCGCAAAGCCCCTTCCACCCACCCCACCTCTCTCCCGCTAGAAGGTCTGGCTGGAGCCCCCAGCCGACAGGGCTGTGGTAAGGAAGGGTCTGAATACTGGGTCTGGTTTCTGCTTTGTTCTTCTAGTATACCTGGCTCCAGAGAATTACGGACACAACAGGATTTGGATCAGGTCTCGGGGTTCAATGGGAATTCATTTCCTTCCGAAGGTAACGTTTTCTTCTAATGAGTAGCACTTTAAATTAGAAATGGACACCACCATTTAGTGCTAGCGATTGAAAAAAAATAAAAAAGAGTAGTCGCTTTATTGGGGGGGCCTCTTACAAATCTTAGGACAACCGTCGTTCAGTTGTACTAAGCACACTTGGACTTAGGCTGCCATCAACGTTTCCAAAGCCTTTCTTTCCCCTGGAGCCCTGGATCGGTTGTCTAACGATATCTTATGGCCTGCGGGCTATCACAGGGCGGCTGCCCTCCGGGTGGGCAGGTCACTCCAGGAAAGGCCTGGGAGTCAGCATCTGCTTGTTGGCTGTGGCGTATGGCCTTCATGAAGACCAACCTGCTTTCAAGGTCACCTCAGCCCATAGATCCTGGGTTTTACGTCAATGCTCAACTCCCACGCTGGGCGGACAGTGTCCGTTGGGCGGATGGAGTCTTATTAAAGCTGTGAGCGAATCAGTATCCTCTCGGTCCCCGCCGGGAGGGAATGGTACTGGACTCTGGAGTGACTTCCGGTTCCATCACCAGCCCCATCCCCCAAGCTGGGTGATGTGGGACATGTTCCTTAGCCCTCTGAGTCCCCAGGCCTTCACCTGGACGGTGGGTCTCATTCCACCTCCACAAGAGGGTCCTCCTACCCACAAGGCCCTGCAACCACCCCTTGGCTGCCGCAATGAGCCTGCCCCCCACCCCCCACCCCCCGTGAGACAACCGGATGCACATGGAGCCTCGCTGTGGCCTCAATGACACGGAGGTGTCAAAGGGGCCCCAGTGAAGCGGTGGCTTAAGTTTGGGGCTGCAAGCCCCAAGGTCGGAGGTTCAAACCCACCATCCACTCCCCAGGAGAAAGAAGAGGCTGTCTGCTCCCACAAAGACTTACAGCCTCCAAAACCCACTCAGTGCAGCTGTTAAACTTGAGCACTGCCTGGGGGGGCACTGGACCCGCAGCAGGAGGGGGAGTAACAATCCTGCTGGCCACCTGGGCACTTCCGCTCTGCCCTGTGGGGCCACGCGGAGTCTGAACCTGCTGAGTCACAGCAAGCGAGGGCCTCCCCAAGGGCTATCATCGGGCAGCGTGCCGGCGTCCACCCAGCTGCAAAGACGGGTTCTGTCTTACAGATGAAGTTGAATACGAGAACCAGAAACGCCTGGAAGAGGAAGAGGGTCTGAACGTGCTCACCTTTGAGGACCTTCTCTGCTTTGCTTATCAAGTGGCCAAAGGGATGGAGTTTCTGGAGATCAAGTCGGTAAGGCCGAAGGAAGGAAGGGGAGGGGAGCCGCTGGCCTTCCCTGTTTATTTTTTAACCTGTGTCTCTTAGTCCATCTTTTCCCTCTGGGTCATTCTTGGAGGTTTCTCAGCACATGACCTCATCTCTTGGTGCACCATGGTGTGGAGGCTGGGGGGAGGTCCCCGAGAAGTCCCTTACTCCACAGGCTGTCCAACGTCCCCTGAAACAAACAGAGCACAAGGTCAAGAGTGGGCTCTCTTCCCCAAACAAGGTGGACGTAGCGCCACCCGGTCCAGCTGTTCTACTGGTGTGCTGCATGGGGGCATCAGACCCACCGCAGGAGGGGGTGTGACGATCCTGTCACGCCAGCCATCCGAGTGTATCTCAGGTCCATCTTAAGACCAGCAAGCCTGGGAACCATACAGAGAAGATGAGCATGGCCCCTGTAAGGAAGACCAGTAAGCTTGCCTCAGGCTATGACCTCCACGCCCAATTTGTTTGCTTTATAAATCTCTTTATTGGGGGCTCTGACAGCTCTTGCAACAGTCTGTACGTCAGTAGTGTCAAGTACATTTGTACATATGTTATCATCGTCATTTTCAAAACGTTTGGGGGCAATAAGATTTCATTGTATTTTCGGGGAAGGTTCACTGAGTGCTTGAGGTTCCCGCCCAGTCCTTTGGACTCAAGTTGTTTGACATCATCCGCTTCCTTCTTCCCTGCGTGCTGACATGTTCACAGCTTCTCTTCTGGGGCCCTGTGTCCATCACCCCCCCGATTGTGCCTTCACTCTTCCCTTCCTCGTCTGACCCTCCCATGCCTCCTCTTGTCCGTTCCTCAGAGAACCCTGAGTCTCTCCTTCCCAGTCCCTCGGCTTCCCCCCTTGGTCTTTCTCCGAATCTGTACTGGTGAATGTCTACTCTACGTCCCTGGTTGTGCAAAGGGTGAATGTTAGTAAGAAGGGCAACCCATCAGGGTTCCCCTTGGGGACTCCCCCCAGAGCAGTGGCCATCACCTTCTGGGCTGGCCTCTCAGTTGGAATTAAGCTGACCCAGCAGTTCCCTCTGAAGTCACACACTGCTTCACATGCCACTCAATCTCCCGCTGCCTGGTTGCATTTTGTTTCTCTGACACCATTCCATTTGATTTGTGTACTGGTGTCCCAGGCAGAGAGGAGCGTCTCGTCCCCTCCACACACAGAAAAGGCGCTCTTTAGAAGACACCTCTGGGGGGCTGAACCCCAGTGGTGTTAAGTGGTTGAGTGAGGAACTGCAGCCCGCAGGCTTGGCGGTTCAAATCCAGCAGCGGCTGGGTAGCACTCACGATTACCAGAGGCAGTGATGCCCACGAAAAAAATAATAATAAGAAGAAGAAGACAGCTCTGAAAATCCCAGGCCAGAGACATTGTTCTGTCTCAACAGGACAGCCCAGCTCACCATGAAACTCCATTTGCTCTTCTCTTGTAGGGACCTTTTCCCCTTTGGCTTCTATCCCAGAAACAGCACAAAGGCTGAGGAACTGGGCCTCCCGGTCACTCTGGGAGTCAGAGTCCTGTTGACTGGCCAAGAGCCAAGGGAGATCAGAGACCTCCCATCTCCTGTCTTGAACTTGAAGCCCGGAGAAAGCTGGTACTTGTGGGACATCCGTCGCAGGCAATGACCTTCTGATGTTCTTCTTTGCAGTGTATCCACCGAGACCTGGCGGCCAGGAATGTCCTGGTGACCCATGGGAAAGTGGTGAAGATATGCGATTTTGGATTGGCCCGGGACATAATGAACGACTCCAACTACGTCGTCCGGGGCAACGTAAGGCTGCCAATTCTGATAGGTTGTGATCCCGTTATTTTCTATCTTGCAAGCCGCCTACTGCCATCACGATTGTGAATATCTGCGCCCCCCCCCCAATATCATTTAAAAACAAAAAGCTAACAGAAAAACAAACATTGCTTGTGTTAGGCAGCGTTCGTTCCCTAGGGCAGCGCCTCTCAAACTGTGAGTCGTGAATCCATTGGGGGTCGAACGACCCTTTCACAGGGGTCGTCCGAATTCATAACAGTAGCAAAATTAGAGTTATGAAGTAGCATCGAAAATAATTTTATGGGTGGGGGTCACCTCAACATGAGGAATTGTATGAAAGGGTCGTAGCACTTGGAAGGTTGAGAACCACTGCTTTAAAGAAACAAAACCAGGACACTTATGATGATTGATAGATAGATAGATAGATAGATAGATAGATAGATAGATAGATAGAT
>PVJH01048223.1:0-10919 GCA_004026705.1 Nesogale talazaci | reverse complement strand
CAGCCCCAGGCCCCCTGCCCCAGCTCCCCATCCCCTGACCTCCAGCCCCTGGCCCCCTCCCCAGTTCCCCAGTCCCAGCCCCCGCCCCCCAGCCCCTGGCCCCCTCCCCAGTTCCCCAGCCCCAGCCCCCGCCCCCGCCCCTGGCCCTGGCCGGCGGGATCGCGGGCGGGGGCCGAGCGCGCGGCCAGCAGGGGCAGCACCGAGCGGCGGGCGCACCCGGAAGGGCCCCGCCCCCGGCCCCAGAGCCCGGCGCGGCGGCGGCGGCGGCGGGGACGGTGCGCGGGCGGAGCGGGCGGAGCGGCGGGGCCGGCGGCGGCGGTGGCGGGACGCGCGGAGACATGGCGGCCGCCGAGCGCCGCGCCTTCGCGCACAAGATCAACAGGTAGCCGGGCCCGCGCGCCTCTGGCCGGCCGCCCCCACGTGCCCGAGCCCCGCCCCGGGTGACCGGCCGCGCGCCCTCCCCCCCGCACCCTCCCCGTCCCTCCTTCGCCTCGGCGGGGGTGGGGGGGGGCGGGAGCGAGGAGGCGGCGGGTCGGGCCGGGGACTGCGTGGGGGCCACGCGCGACGGGGGCTGAGGGCGCGTGGGGGCGTGCCCGGGGTCTTCGCGGAGGAGGCGGCGAGGGCGCACTCCGGCTCTCCCCATCCCCGTGCGGGTGTGGGCAAGGATGCGCCCCGCATGGGATGTGTGATTGAAGTGGACTGCGGACGGCCCTGGAACCCCCTCGGGAAGGTTCCCTGAGCCGCCCCCCCATCCCTCCCCCCCGGCCCCCAGAGCCTAGTTAGTGCCCAGCTGTCCTGGGGTGGACCGAGGGGCAGCTGTGGACAGCGCCCCCCACCCCCCCTCACTGCTTCAGGCTCTCCTAGCCGGGCCCCGATGGCTGGGATGGATGGGTGATTGAATGGAGAGAGTGGGGGCTGGGACGGAACCAGCTGGTGGGCAGACGGGGGAGGGGACAGGCGCCAGGCGCCAGGGGATCCATTTCCGCGGCCACTGGAGATTGTGAGAACTCTGGCTGGGTGGGGGGTATTGGACTCTCAGCTATGGGGCCTCCCCAGTGACTGGGGTTTCTACATCTTGGCTGCTGGCAGAGTGGGCTCAGGTGGCCGCTTCCACTGGGGACCTTTGCAAACTCCACCCTGGGTGAAAGCGCTCCCTTGGGGAGGGGTGCCTGTCTGATGGGCACACCAGAAAAGATCCCACCCTTGAGGGCAGACCAAGAGGGCAGCACCAACCGGGCAAAGCAGGGCAGCGCAGCGTCATGCTGACACTGGCGCAGGCAGTCTGTCACCTGTGGGCCGTACAGGGCAGGTAGAGAGAAGGTAGAGGCTTCTTCAGATGGAGGCGGCCCGGCTGGCAGTTTTATTTGAGCAATAACCTGAAGGAGGGGAGGAAGGGAGCCCTGTTTTCAAGTAGGGAGTTTCCAAGCCCTGGGATGAGGAGGTGCAAAGGCCCTGGGGCAGGATCTGGCCTGGTGAGTTCACAGATGGTCAGGGTCTTTGCCCCTGCAACAGTCAGTGGAGGGGTGAGTGTGGGGAGTTGGTAAAGGGCCTTGGGGTCTCAGGAAGGACTGTGAAGTTTATACCCTGAGTGAATGGGAAGCCTTGGAAGGTGGTGAGAGAAAGAGAGACTCAATCAGGTATCTGGCGCCCAGGGAGTGAACATTCATAACCCACGTGTGCTGGGTTTTGTCATTGTCTCTTGGTCTCTGAATTGTTAGCCTTGGGGCTTTGGGCCTCAACAGCATGGCCATCTGCTCTTTGCGCCTCTGTCCCTGGGTCTTTAGGGCCACCCGAGTGAGAAAGAGGGGTCCAGGGAACACATCCTGGGGAACAGATGCTCCCACAGCTGCAAAGCCCAGGGCATGACGAGTAGAGAGAGATCTTGGGGCCCTGGGGGACCAGTGACTGAAGGGCACAGTTATAGCCCATGAGGCTGGCTTTTTAGGCACTTAGTGCCTACAGGCTCAGGCGTGGGCCTGAGGTGTCTTTATTCGTTCCTTCAATTGTTCTTTGGACCGCCACCGTATTAGCCTGAACCTTAGGCATCCTGAATGAATGGTTGCTGTTGTTGTATTAAAAATGCCTACTTTGTGGCTGCAGGTGACATGTTTGAATGTGGCTATTAGAAATGGGATGCACGGCACTCAAGAGGCCAAATGACCTCTATGGTATCGGGTCAATCTGCACCCGAACTCTTGAAAGGATTGAAAAGCCAGGATGTCGTTTTGAGGACTGAGGGGCGCCTGACCCAAGCCGGGGCATTTTCCATCTCCTCGAATCCATGTGAAAGTTGTGGAGCCTGAGCTAGGCAGACCGACCAGGGATCGATCCATTTTTTTTATTTTTAAGGCATCACTGCCCTGGTGGTGGGAGTAGGAGACCCGGCCTTTGCTCCTGTGAGCGGGAATTGAACCTCCATCCCAGTGGGCCGCAGTCCCGCGCACAACCACTACGCCACCGGGGCTCAGCCTGAGGGATCGATCCATTTGAATGATTGTGCTGGCTAAGACTATTGAAAGGACCCCGGACGGTCTGTCTTGAAAGTAGAATTTTCTGCTCCTCAGAGGCAAGGGTGGCGAGAGTTTGTCTCGGGTACTTGGGACGTGTTGTCAGGAGAGACCAGACCCTGGAGTGGGACATCGTGCCTGGGAGAGTCGAGGGGCGGGGAAAAAGAGGAAAAGCCCCCAAAAGATGGGACGGATGACGCAGTGGCTACAGCCATGGGCTCAGACAAAAGACCACTTGGGAGGCCGGTGCAGGCCTGGGTGGCCTTTCATTCTGTTGTACATCGGGTCCCTGTGAGTCAGAACCAACCTGGCAGCGCCGGTGTCAGTCCGGGGAGACTAGAGAAACCATAGGCACACAGATGTCTATAAGGGAGAGTTTTATATACAAGAGCAATGGGGGACTGAGCCCCGGTGGCATCGTGGTTGAGTGCAGGACTGCGGCCCACTGGTTTGGCGGTTCAATTCCAGCAGCAGCTCTCCAGGAGCAAGGCTGGGCCTCCCACTCCCACCAGAAGGCACTGATGCCCCCCCAAGAAAAACCAAGAGCAATGGAACATTGAGAAAACATCCCAGCCCAGTCCAGTCCAAGGTCATAAGTCCGATAATTAGCCCCTATGTCCCGATACCAATTCATAAGACCTCCTCAGACTCACGAAGCACGTGCAATGACACCAGGACAACCACAGGCCGGTGGGTGCAGAGTCTTGTGCCTCCAGTGGTGTAGAAGCATTTCAGCACAGGCAGGGGCCTCTCTGCGGCTTCTCAAGCATCTCTGTGGCAGGAGTCTCTACGTGGCTTTTCTGGCTCCCGAGGTCTGGTTCTATGAGGGTAAATTCATGATGTGGCTTCTCCTCTGGGCTGTCTCGCAGGGAGTCGGCCTTGTGTCTTGTCAGTAGAGCATCTCCAAGGGACTGAGCAGTGAGTGTCTTACCGCCAAGGGGGAAATACAGTCGGATTTTCAGAGTCATCTGGAGAAGACCACGCCCACGCAGAGGTCTCATTGGCTATCTCCAGATTGACCGGCTAGACTCCACCCCCACACTCTTCATCCTGCAATCGACACCTGATGAGGTGACCGCCACAGCACCTTAAGAGCAGACCACAGCCACAGACACCAGGAGAGTCATCCAGAGAGGCCTAGCGGAGATCTCACTGGTTTCGTCTCCGCCGCCTCTTGACATAGGTCTGGCGCCTGAAAGCATGGTTTGCAGTAGCTAGGTGGCCTGTGAAGCGGGCCCTGCGGGGAAGTCTCAGGACCACCAAGCCTCGAGTCTGGGACGACCCTGGAAAATGCCCTGCTTGCCCTCACGTTGGTATACCTTCTTCCTCCCGGGGGTCTTCGCGCTGCACCTCGGCTCTGCTTGGGGCACTTTGGAGTTACTCACTGGGAGAGCGTGTAATTTGTTGGAGGGCTCCATGAAACACACACACACACACACACACACACTCCATCCTGCCCCTACATGCACCCACAAACACAGACACCCTCGTAGATGATGGTTACCCCTCGCCGTTATTGGGGCAGATGGCCTGCAGACAGGAAAGGGCAAAGTTTACAAAGTAATTAAAAAGCAAACGCCCATGAAAAGGCCATCTGGGCCAACGCAGCACAGCTCCACTTTGTCAGGCTGCACGCACACACACAAACACACACACACACTTACTTTCGGCTCCAGCAGCCCTCCTTCCTCCTGGCTGCCTCTGCGGCTCATCCTCACCTTTGTGGTTCCCCGTCCGCCAGGCGATGGTTTTGCCCTTTTTCTTCCTTTTTAGTAGATTATTGATGTTTTATTATTGTCGTAAAGGTATATAATACAAAACTTCCCAATTCCGTGTTTCCACTGATATCATTGCATTAATCATGTTGTGTAACCATGGCCGATAGTCCTGCATCTAAGCATCATAAATAGAAATCCACTCCTTCTGAAATAATGATTTTCCGCTCTCCGGCCCATCCTTGGTATTGTCGGTTGACAGTGTATGAGGATGGGCTCGTGTCGGATGTTGGGTCCTGTGGGCTGGCTTCTTTTACTCGACGTCATTTCAGGAAGGCTGGGCAGGGCTCGCTGCCCGTGGCCAGGTCTCTCCTTTTTCGTGGCTGTGTAGTATTCTACCACCTGGTGGTTCCCCCCTCCCCCCACTCCCCACCCCTTTGGTTGATGCCTCCGTCTCTTGCTGCTTCTGCCTGTGTGTTTCTCCTGCGCCTGGGGTGGAATTGCCACGTGGGGGGCTCTCTGCCTCTGCTGGATCATCGGAGGCCGTTTTCCACAGGGAATTCTCCCAGCAGCAAGTGGACGTTCCAGCTGCTGGCCATCCGTCTCCGCTGGCATTCTCCTTGTCTTTGATTTTTCTCTGCCAATAAGGGCTGGCGTGCGCGTGCCCATGCGCGGGGGTGCATTGAAGAGCCCCTTTGTCATTTCCAATGGATGTACTTTTCCTCTCCCAAGTCCCACAGCGGGAACACGGGGTAGCCTTGGCGTCTGCTGTTCTGACTATCCTCGTCGTCGCTGTCGTTGTTGAAAACAAGCCCAGCAGAACGTCATCTCCGACCGGACCCTTCCTACGCGTCCCCTTCGGTGATAACGATGACAGTCTCTTGAGTTTCGCCAGCACCGCGCCCTCCTTTGCGGAGCTGCTTCTCCCCCATCCGTCGACGCTCACCGCCCCCACGTTTCTCGTGTCATCTTCTGAGTGGCTGCTGCCAGTGGGATCACTGGGTATCGTGAAGGGCCGTCAAGGCCCCCTGCCCCCAGCCTCATCCTCATGACCCACCGCCCAGTCCTGCGCCTGGTTCCAAGTTGTTCGTGGGCTTGAACTCACTGTGCTCCCGGTGATGGCCACTGTGTCCGTCCATGTCGTGCAGGGCCGTCCTCTCTCTCGCTGCCCCTCTCCCAAGCAGGAGGTCCGTTTCCAGGGCCTGGCCTTCCCTGACAGTGGGTCCACAGTGCACCAAGTCCTGCTGTCTGTGCCTCGAAGGAGCCCTTTTTACCAAGACCCATGTGCTCGTTGTTCTGGTTCTCCGTGGTCTTTCGCGTCTTCTTCGCCAGCATGGCCGTCCCAGGACCCGTTCTTCCTCGGTCCCCCTCCCTCCCTGTCCAGTTTTCACATGGGCTTATGGGAGATCGCTCACGAGGCAGTTCTTAAAGACGGCAGTGCTCAAGCCAGACAGCCTCCACCAGGGAAGCTCACTCTTGTCCGGCTTTCAGACGCCTTCAGGAGGTGGCCTTCCTCTTTTCCGTCCTGAAAATGAGGATTGTTTCAGGGCAAGAGTTTGGGGAGGTTCCTCTGGGCCCCGACGTGAAGCTCTGCCCCGCCTTCTCCCCCTTTTGATCTTGTTTGTGGATAAAGAAGCAGCAAGACATCCAGTCCACTCCCAGCGTCCCGGCAAAGACACAAAACTCAAACCCACTACCGTGGCATGGATTCTGACTCACGGCGCCCCCACAGGGCAGGGTGCGGCTGGCCCGACCGCTGTCCGCCTGACGAGGTCTTGGTGGGGTGCGTGTGTCTGTGTGTCTGTCTGTCTCCATCCGGGAACCGTTAGCACTTTCTGTCTACCGGCAGTGACTGTCTTCAGGGGTCGCTAAGACTGCCACTAACCTGAGACTCTTAGCTCTTGCTTGTGCCTGACGCATGGGTCTTTGCACTTGGGGGAGTATTTGATTATAGCTGCATGGCCTTCCCTCCCAAGAGCCTGTTTGCCTCCAGAGACCGGTGGCAGCAGGGAGGCTTCTGCCTCTGGCAAGGCCTTTTGTTTGTGCCTGCTGCTGGCAACAGGACGGGCCTGTACATTCCAGCTCCTGCCCTCGAAGTTGACGCGCTTGCGGAATCCTGGGCTCCAAAAGCCACCGGAAACAAGGGGACCGGGATGCTTCCTGACAGCTGGTGGAGTGGCCGCCAGCCATGATACAGCGTTCAAGACTCCCCGAGTCGGGAGAAGCCGGTTCAGAGAACCAGCAAAGTGCACAGGCCCCAGACAAGCCTCCGCAGCCCTGAAGTACACGTGGGTTGGGCCGTCCATCTTGACGAGGCTCTTGCTGGCCTCCCCCCCCACCCCCCGTCGAGATTGGGCTGAGCACCTCCAGTCCTAGACTTCGAACAAACCCCGGACGTCTCTGACACTGGGGACAGCCTGGGGACCAGACAGCACTCCCTTATGTCTCAGCCTGGAACGCTTTCCCGTCTCAAAGGGACAGGAGGGTCCCTGTGGCCCAGCACTGGCTGGATGGCAGTGAGAGAGCGTGTCTGATACGTAGACACGCCGCGCTCGGGGTGCTGCCTCTTGCTGGTGCCTGTCTGCCCGGCACAGTCTCCTTAGGAGCCATCTGGAAAGGTGCGCGTGCCCATTTTTGAAACCCTTTAGGCAGAGCGGTGTGGTCAAGGGTTCCATCCCGCTTGGATCCGTAATCCAGAGTCTTGGCAGCAGCCATCCAGAGAGGAAACGACGCATTGTGTTGGGTCCGTCTGCTGCTCAAGACCCGTTTAAAGTGCGGAGAAGAAAGGTGGTGACTTTGAGGACTGAGGGGCGCCTGACCCAGGCCATGGTGGTCCCCAGAGTCTGCTGTGCCCGTGACAACTGGACTCCGACAGAGAAGGCCTGAGGCTTGGATACGGCGTGGGTGAAGGACGCCGAACGTCCCCCGGCCGCCCAAGGAACCAACACGCGTGTCCTGGAAGATGCCCTGCCAGAGAGCTCCTTAGAGGCCAGGATGATCGTACCCCCTTTGCTAGACGCGGGGAGGACATCGTGCTTGGTAGGACGAGGAAGTTCCCGATGAGGGTAGTTGTGGAGATGGCGCGGCAGAACCCACTCGGTGGCCCCACAGAGCAACCACAGTGTGCAATAGAGGAGACTCTCAGAAGGTGGGGGGTGAGGGCCCCAGGCTGTCTGGGTCCTCCCTGGGACGTGGGCTCTTTGGACCTGTCCCCTGACCCACTGCCATTTAGTCGACTTGGACCCATAGTGCCTGGCCGCAACGTCCCTGCTTCTGTAAACCTGTCTGAGTGCAGACAGCTTCATCTTTTTCCCTGCCGAGCAGCTGCTGGCTTTGATCCTCCAACCGTCTGGTCAGCAGCCCAGAGCCAAAAGCACAGCACCCTGGGTTCCGTGTCTCTCACCCCGAGGGGGGGCTGACGTCCCTAACAGCTTCGCCTCCCCAGGCCTGGTCCTCCCCAGCTCCCCCATGGTGCTCGAGGTCTCCGCCTGGAGCAGCCGCCCCATTCAGCGCTGGTAAAGCGCAATACAGCAGAACACTGGTCATTTCAGCGCCTGGCTTGGTTTTGACGTGCCCCGTTTGGCGGCGTTCATGGCACTCGCCCTTTGCCTCCTCTGTCCCAGTGCCCACATCGGGACTACGGGCATGAGGATGAACAGGAGAGGAGTGGAGACTGACATCAAGGTCCCTGAGCATTGGGGGTGGGGTGGGGGTCTCCCTGCTGTGTGTGAGACGGGCAGCATGCCCAGGGGAAAGCCCAGGACTGGCTGTTTGTGTTTTTGTTTCATGGGGTCGTTGACACCCAGTCATTTCCTACACAGAGGGGTGTACTTTTCTGCATGACGGACAGGATGATGCCCAGTCCTGGGCCGCAGTCCTTGTGACAGTGGGGCTTCTCTCAGCTGCTGGGGACACGGAAGGGACAGGTCACAAAGACCTTTAGAACCCCCTCATCTGCTGAATCCCATTTTGGGGACCACGAGGTTGGTCCGTCTCACCAAGGGGGCCCCGTGCCTTTGGCGACCCTCCACTTTACCAACCCTGAAACGGATTGTAGTCGCAGTTGTCTGTGGGGGCCAGCCTCCCCACCACCGAATGGGTCTTGGGGGCAGTCACAACATCGAGGGGTGAATTAAAGAGACAGCAGACAAGATCAAGTCTGCAAGGGCTCACCTCAGTGGTGATTTCGAGAGCCGGGTCCGAGCAGAGAGAGAGACATGTAATCTCATAATCTTGTACAAGCTCGGCACGCAGGCCACGGTCAGCACAGACGTAACAGGAAGGGGGCAGACACTTAACAGGAGGGGGTCAGGCTAGGGGTGTACATGCATTAGGAAGGGGAGGCACTGGAGACACACATGACACATGTGAGGCACATGTGTAACAGGATGGGGGAACTCTAGAGTCAGGATGGCCGCCTAACTGGGTCGTCGCTGAGCTGGCTTGACCTTAGGTGTCCTTGAGCTCTTCTCCAGGGGGCAGTCAGTGATCCTGACAGAAGGGGTGGACCCTCCTTAGGGTCGGACATCTGAGTGCTTTTGATGGCTGACCCCCTTCAGGCAGATAGCCTTGAGCAGCTGACCTCCAAGTGGGTAGTCCGTGACCCTGACCGTGTGTCTGCAGACAGCGCCTGGGATTTGGCGTTATCAGGGGGGACATCGCGGGCAATAGCTTGTACAGGGAACATGTGGGTGGGACGCATTTCCAACCCAGACCGTGAAGGTTCCTCCAGGGGAGCCGGGGCCTCCCAGACTCTTCAGCTGGGATTGTTGATTCTGTCGCAGACATTCTCTTCCCGTCGTACGGTACTGCTTGATGGCATTGAACCATACGCTATCTGTACTAACTCCCAATAAAATGGTTTTGGGGAAATCAAATCAACTCCCTGCCTGCCATCAAGTCAATTCCGCTCATAGTGTCCCTGGAGAGC
Organism: Nesogale talazaci; assembly: GCA_004026705.1. Taxonomy (NCBI): domain Eukaryota; kingdom Metazoa; phylum Chordata; class Mammalia; order Afrosoricida; family Tenrecidae; genus Nesogale; species Nesogale talazaci. The sequence goes on along the minus strand of PVJH01048223.1, from coordinate 1,767 downwards.
AGGATCCACCTGCCCCTGTGAGTCCCCGAGACGGTGACATTTTTCGGAAATCGAAAGCCTCGTCTGACTTCCATGAAACAGCTGGTGGTTTAGAACTGCAGACCTTGTTGTTGGTAGCCCAGGACGGAACCCATGATCCTTAAAGGACTCCTGGACATGGTGACGCAAGCCTTGTTTGTTTGTTTGTTTGTTTGTTTGTTTTGGCATCACTGCTCTCTGGTGATGGGAGTAGGAGGCCCAGCCCCACTGCTGGAATTGAACCTCCGTCCCAGTGGGCCGCAGTCCCACACACAACCACTACGCCACCGGGGCTCAGCCTGCCTTAATTGTTGCTCCTGTTTTGTTTGCCAGATGGCATTGAGTCGCGGTTCTGACCCATAGCCACCCCCACGCACAGCAGAAGGAAACACCGCCCAGTCCCACTCCATTCTCACCCTGGTCCCCCTTGTTGCAGCCACTGCGTCCGTCCGTCCGTCTGGGTCAGGGCCTTCCTCTGTTTCACTGCCCCTCTCCCGAATTGAGCACCTGCTCTACGCTGATCGAATAAGCCGAGAAGCTGGACGAGGGGCAGGGGAGCGTGGCATCAGGGCTGGAGAAAGCCGCCTTGGCAACCTGCTCTCTGTGGAGGACACAGCCTTGCTGGCTGAAAGCCAAGACGGCTTGCAGAACTTCCCGGAAAAGATCAAAGGCTCCAGCCTTCAGTATGGTTTACACGTAAGTAGGCAGAGAGCAGAAATCCTTACCAGCGGACCCAGCCCACATTCTCATGAGGAATGGAGCAGAGCTTGAAGGCGTCGGGGATTCCATGTGACCCGGCTCTGCGGGGAACACCCACAGAAGCCGCCAAGAAATCGAGCGAGACACCGCATGGGAGAACCTGCTATCGACGCAAGACCTCCTGAAAGCATTCAGATGTGACCCTTTGAGGACGGAGGCGAGCCTGGCCCAAGCCCCAGGGTATTGCCCATGACCCCATCTGCACGCAAAACAAGGGAGGCCACAGAAGAAGTGATGCCCTCGCCTGAGGGTGCCGGCCGAGAGGATGGAGTGTGTCTTGGACTGAAGCAAATCTAATCTGGGGAGACATAAAGCCCGGATTGAAGGTGGCACCACTTCATCTCACGGGGTACCTTGGGCATGTCAAGAGCGACTGCCCCCTCTACCCCTACACCCCGCCCCCCCAGAAGGGCAGCATACCTGGTAACAAAGAGGGTCAGAGAAAAGAAGAAGTCCCTCTGGGAGCCAGACTGACAAGGCGTTTACAGCCACGGGTCCGCACGTGAGAGCGACTGTAAAGTCCCGCACAGAGCCAGCCAGTGTTTGCTGCTGTTGACCCTCAGGCGACTATGACCTTGACCTGGCTGGGTGGCCCCTGATGACCTAGGACCACTGTGAGTTAGATCCGAGTCCACACAGGCTCATCAGGGGACTCGATGCCAGGCCCTGTGCTCAGAGAACTGAGCACTGTCCTGAGCCCCAAAGCCCAGAAAGAGGTGATCTCTCACCTCCACACCCCCGGCTTCTGTGGCCCCGGTGTCATTGTGAGCCCTGTCCGTCGTCCCCCACTCCTGGAGCCTCCCTCGAAGGCCCAGCCCTCCTCCTCCCTCCTCCCTTTCCCTGCTCTGGGGAAGCAGCTGCATAACAGCTGGGACTAGGGCCAGCCCTGTCCCCATCTCTCCTCTCTTTTGTCAGCCAGCCCCTCAGTCCCCAGGCCCAGGGATCCGGTGAAGGCAGCCCCGAAGGCGTCGGGAATTTGAGGACAAAGTT
>PVJH01048222.1:0-10902 GCA_004026705.1 Nesogale talazaci | reverse complement strand
CAAGACTAAAAACTTAAACTCTTCAAAAGACTTTATGGAAAGAATCCAAAAAGATAACCTGGTGTTGCTCTGAGATTCCGCCAAGTTGGTTGCATCTCAGTGACGTGACATGTAGCAGAACGAAGCTCTCGCCCGTCCTCCACCACTCCTGACACGTGGCATGAAGTCTGTCTGAGCTCATGGTCACAGCCACTACATCATCCTGTGTTTCGATGACTCTCCCTTTTCACAAGCATGATGTCCTGATAACTTGTCCAAAGTACGTGAGACGAATCTCACTCTCCTTGGCTTTAAGGGGAGAATTCTGACTACTTCGTCTGAGACGAAGTTGTTTGTCCTTCTGGCCATCCAGGATACTTTCAATATTCTGGACGGACACCACTCTTCAAGCACACCGATTCTTCTGGGACCTCCTCACTGTTGGACTTGTTGGGAAAATGTCACAGCGGGGGTTAGGCCCACCTTAGATGTCTCAAAGAGACATCTTTCACACTGTCAAGAGGTCTCGTGGACCGGCTACACCCAATGCGGTGTGTGATTTGATCTGTGGACCGCTGCTTCCATGAGCATGGATTGAGGATCCAAGCAAGAGGAGATCCTTGACAACTTCAGTCGTATCTCTGTGTATCAGGAGGCTGTCTGTTGGGCCAGTTGTAAGAATTTAGGGGTTTTGTACGGTTGACTTGCAATCACTTTGGAAGGCTGCAGTTGGTGAGTATCGTCAGCCAGTGTTTTAAGTCCCCATTTTCAGCCAGCAAGGTTGTGTTGTCTGCACATCACAGTTGTGAATAAACCACCAATTCTGATGCAAGTTCTCCGGAAAGCTCAGTGGTTCTCAACCTGCCTTGTATTACACTTCCTCATGTTGCGGAGACCCAAGTGTCAGATTATTTTCATTGCTACTTCATAATTGTAATTTACTATGGCAATGAATCAGGTGACCTCTGTAAAAGGGTCATTCGACCCCCAAACGGGTCGTGGCCCACTTGTTGAGAACCGCTGGTATGGCTCATCTTCTGGGATTATTTGTTCGGCATAGAAATCGAAAACTATGGTGAAAGGATACATCCTGGCACAGACATTTCCTGATTTTTAAACCACTCTGCATGCCCTGTTCTGTTTGAATGACGGTCTCTTGTTCCACGTAGAGGTCCTGCATGAGCACAATCAAGTGTTCTGAAATACCCATTCTTCTCAGGAATTGCTTTGGCACAGTCAAGAAAATACAAGTCAACACCCTTTGTTTTGTTTTGCATTTGTGTCTGTGGCATCACTGCCCTGGTGGGAGTAGGCAGCCCAGCCTTGCTCCTGGAGAGCTGCTGCTGGATTTGAACCGTCAACCCTTTGGGCTGCAGGCCCACGCACAGCCTCTATGCCACCAGAGCTCAGCCAAGTCAACAGTTTTTTAATAGTCTCTGCTTTCAGCCACGAGGCATCCAATATCAGCAATGATATCCCACTTGCCATGTCTTCTGGAATCGGGCTGGAATTTCTGGCCACTCCCTCTAACATTTGCACAGATGAGCTGCTTCCCCTGTTTGAATTATCTGCAGCAAACAGTGACTTCCATGTACTATTTATGATCTTAGAGCGTCATTTCTGTATTCTGTTGGGTCACCCTTCTTTGGAATGAATACAAATAGGGGTCTCTTCCAGTCTGTGGGCCAGGTAGCTGTCTTCAAAACCTCTTGGCATAGACAAGTGAATGTTTTCAGGGCTTTGACAGTTTGCTGAAACCCTTCGGTCCATGTTCTGTCCATTCCTGGAAGCTAGTTTTCAGCTAATGTCTTCGGTGCGAGTTGGACTGTTTTCTTCAAGATGATTGGTTCTTGATCAAATGCTGCTTCTGGAAATGGCAGGATGGCAACCAGTTGTTTTGGTACAGTGACTGTGTGTCTTCTTTCCATCTTCTTGTGGTGTTTCTTCACCCTTCAGTATGTTCCTCCCTTCCCCCGCCTTCCTTCCAGGGGTCCAAAGAGTAGACCACTTTAACAGAATCCCAAACACGCCCTTTGGTTGATGGCCTTCCAGACGGAGTCGACTGAGGAAGAGTCAGGACTTTAGGACATCTCCAGTGCCCTTTCAACTGAGCTCCCTTTCATGGAGCGAGGTTGGCATGGAGGGAAGCGGGGATTCAGAGAGGGGTTGGGGGCTGGGCCCCCGGGGAACAGGAGGAGGGAAAGAAAGGGGAGGACAAGCATCCAAGCTGCAAGGCTGCTAACGTCTTGAATCATTTCAAGGACAGGAAGAGATGGGCGTGGCGGGGGGGAGGACCCTCATCTGCTGTGTGGGCTTGGACAAAGCATCTGGAAAATCGATTTGCCCACTTTGCAGCTTGTCTTCCCAGCCTCGAAACACTCATGTCCATGGTGTTCCAGACACCCGGGCTTTTGGTTTTTTTCCCACGCCCCTCCACCTCTTCTTGTGCCAGCTTCTCCTCAGCCTTTGACAAAAGCCTCTTGTCTCTGCTCTCCTCTGTGTTTGAGTCCCTCTCTCTTCCTAGAGGGGTGAGTGGGTCTCCTCTGGTCCTAGGGTTTCAAACACCCTTTAAATACTTCCAGTCACACCTCTCCGCTGCCCTGGGACCCCCAGTTACGTGCTCAGTGGCCCACTTAACCTCAGCCTGTGTGTGTCTGACAGGCCATGTTCACCAAGCAACCAGACTGACGTGACTCACATCACCCAAGCCCGTTCTCACGCCACCATCCCTTCGCAGTGGGTGGCAATTCCATTCTGACAGTGCCTTGCTGCCACAAGGCCTTTCAGCCCATAACCCTGCCAGCTCTGGCATCAGAAAACACTCAGAACCCCACAACTCTTCTTCTCAACTATTGGGGGGGTGTGTGATTTTATACCACCTGAGATCTGGGGTCCCAACCTCCTCCGGCCTTTTCTCCAGACGGACTTTCTTGTTGATAGAGGTGCTCTAGCAGGGGTTCTCAACCTGTGTGTCACAACTCCTATGGGGGTCAAATAACCTGCTGCTGGATGTGAACCGCCAAGCCAGTCGGCCGCATCCCCGCACTCAACCACTACACTACCGGGGCTCAGTCCCACCCTTCTTATTTCCAACGAGCGTTCTGGCTGGGCTTCCTACCAGACTGCTCGGCTTGTTCTCTCGGCAGCGCACTTTCACTGCTCACCCCAGCTGTAGTTCACATGCAGGCGGAGCTTCGGAGAGGCCACGTTGGACGGTGCCACTCCCCCACTGAGACCTGAAGAGGCTTCCTGCAGAGTAAGGGTTCCGTGTTCACCCTGTGGGCCTTCAGAACCACTAGTCCGGGCTCTCTCCACGCTCACACTGGCTTTTCTTCCATCCCTGGAACCAACGGGCCTTTGAAGCCAATGCCCCGGCCATGTCTGCTGACCAGGAAGGACATTCTTCTCCAGGAAAGGAGGGCTCCTTCTAGTTGGTACCAAAATGTTGCTTTCCTATGTGTCGAACTGGCAAATGTGCTGTGCTAGTCTGGGTCGACTAGAGAAACAAATCCATAGACACACACACCCATACATGAGGGAGAGGTTTATATATCAGAGCAACTGAACGTTGAGAAAACATCTCAGTCCAGTCCAGTCCATGGTCATAAGGTAGCCCATATGGCCGATACCAATCCAGAAGTCCTCTTTAGACTTACGAAGCACATGCAATGATACCAGGACACTCACAGGCCAGTGGGTGCAGGTGGATCCAGTGATGGTAGAAGCCTCTCAGCACTAGCAGGGGCCTCTCTGTGGTTTCGCAAGCACCTCAGCACTGACAGGGGTCTGTATGTGGTTTTTTCAGCTTCAGAGGTCTGGTTCCATCAGGGTAAGCCCATGTGGCTTCTCCTCCAGGATGTCTCACAGGGAGTCAGCCTTGTGTCTTGTCAGTAGAGTGTCTCCAAGAGACTAATGAGTCTCTCACCTCCAGGGGGAAATATGGCCGGATTTCCCAGAATTCTCAGGAGAAGGCCACGCCCACACAGAGGTCTCATTGGCTACCTCAAAATGCACAGACTAGACTCCACCCCTGCACTCTTGAGCCTCAAATTGACACCAGATGAGGTGACTTGCCACATGTGCCTTTGCCATTCTTACCCTAGTAAGACAAGAGATGCAGAGATGTAACAGGGATGTCCGAGTTGGAAATCCTACAACGTCCTAAAAACAAATAGAAAAGCATCAATAACTACTGGCTGATTGAGTATGACCATCTGGTTCATTTGGTCTGCTCGCTGTCCTTCACAGCGTGCTAGTCCCTCTTGGGGTTGTGTCATACTGGGCATTGGGTGGGAGCATCGTAAATGAATACACACACATACATGTGCAAAAATAGGCTCAACACTCAGCCAACGGTGTGTGTGTTGTTCTATGTGATGGTGAATTTGAGCTCTCCCTGTGTTATAACCATAAAAAGAAAATAAATAAATGGTGTCTCCCCTGACCACACCAAACCACCAAGGGGAACCCATTGCCACACAGTTGGTTTGGATCTGCCGTGTGCCCCAGCGGGTTCTCTCTGCTGCCATCGTTACAGGATGCGGCCCCCATGCTTTCCTTCTGTGGGATAGCTGGGGCTTCAAACTGCCAACCTCTAGATCAGTAGCCAAGCACAAGCCCTTAATGTCACCCTGGGACCTCCACCTGGGACCCTTCTCGGTCCAGTGGCAGATCCCTCATAATCCTTCGACCCTGCCTGCCTTCTTGTCTCCTCCTTCTTACACTGTGTGCTGTCACGTTGACTGTCTTCTCTGCCAAGGCAGCTTCGTGGTTATGTGCTGATCTGCTAAGCGCAAGGCCAGCAGTTCAGGACCACCATCTGACCCAGGGGAGAAGGACCAGACTTTCTGAGAAAGATAAGAAACCTGGGGTGGGGGGAGTTTGACCCCTATTACAGGATTGTTAAGAGCCGCAGTCCACTCCCCTGGACGGCAGTGAGTTGTTTGAGTTTGGGTTTGGGTTTGGGCTTGGCCTTCTCCTCAACCTGACCGTGGGCTGCTTTTCTACAGAGAGGCCTTGGTTGCTCTGTGTCCCTATTGTCTCCCCAGCCTCAAGGAGCACGTGAACCGATCTACCCAGAAGCATCTCAGAAGAAAGACGTGGTGATCTAGCCGGATGCTGGTGTTTGCTGCATGGGGACGTGATCACTGCTCCGTCCAGTGGAGGCTGAGGGAGGACAGGATACCCTTAGGCAGCAGCCGTGGGGGGGGCGGGGGGAAGGGGAGTGAAGGCCTTCGTAGTATCAGCACTGTCAGAGGGGGCCCTGGACACCTCATTTCTACTGATCTCTTAGGCACCCAAACTAAAGACACGACCCACACCAACCCCACCCGCTACAGCTACCACGGACCCCCTAGGACAGAGCAGACTTGCCCCTCGGGGTTTCTGAGCCTGTCCCCTCGCACGTGAGCAGACAGCCTCATCTTTCTCCCAGAGCTCGGCTCCTGGGCTTAAACTACTGACCTCGAGGCATCACCAGGGCGTCTTCTCGTCTCTTAAAAGTTCTTCACGCCCAAGTTTCAGGGCCGCTTCTGTCTCGAGTGGAGTCTAGAGACCAAAAGCACAAAACACCAGGGCTTGGGGGCAAGGAAAGCGGGGTCAGCATGGAGCTCAGGTCCTCGATCAGGAAGACAGCGTGAGGACATAGGCCTTCAGGACCTCTAGGCTAGGGAACTCTTTCTCCCCGCCTCACAACTTGGTTTAAACTCAGGACTGGGGCTGGGTCAGTTGAGACGTCTCTTCCCAGACACCCCTTCCCTGCCACTTAGCCCAGGCCCAATTTACAGGGACCGAGGGAGTGACTGGAGGGTCACACCTCAGCCGGCATGCGTGTGTGCTTGTGTGAGGTGGGTGTGCACTGGAAGTGTGTGTGTGTGTACACCCAAAGACATGTCCCTTTGTGCAGTGGAGGGGAGGAGGAGCAGACAGCCCTGATATACGGTATCTGGGGCCTTCCAAGGACTGTTGCCCTCCTGGGCACCTGGCAGCCTCCATACTTTCAACTCCTGGTGGGGTGGTGGCAACGCGCTGGGCTACTAACGCTGCAAGGTCAGCATCTGGAGATCGCCGACAGCTCTGCGGGAGAGAGACTTTCTACTCCCTCAAAGCCTTCAGGAAGTTCACGAGGCTGGCTGTTCTATGCTGTCCTGTAGGCGGCTGTGCTTTGACATCGACAATGGCAGTGAATTTTACAGGCATTTGTGAGCTCTTCCTGGAACCGAGAGCTGCCCTGAGGCGCTGCTGGAGGACACAGGCGGGCTCCCCGGCTGACCATGCATCTAGGCCGCAGGGTCACTCCCTGGAGCAGGCAGAGGAGAGAAACGGACATACCGGGCACTGGGCTGTGAGCAGAACACGTGTCCTGCCAGCTGTCCTGACCCACAACAGCTGTTTCCCACGAGCGGCATCCACAGCTGGGGCCCCGCGGTGGCTGCTGGGAAGGAGCGACGGCCACTGCCCTGACCTTCTAGCCCAGCAGGAGAATGCAGCCGGCTGAGTGATGGGAAGCGCTCAGCATCACAGAACAGATTCTTGCCCTCCTGGATTCCTGACACGCTGTGAGGCAGAAGGCGGGTGACTTCACTTCTCTGGGCCTTGGATTCTTCAGCTGCACAATAAAGGAATTGAGTGACAGCAGGCAGCTGTTTGGAGTTTCCTGCGAGAAACAAGTCTGGTTAGTCAGATCATTCGAGGACCTGGATGTGTGCTCTGCCTGTTATTCAATAGCACACATGCTGTTGGCTGTTTCTGCAGGAGCCAGCCCTCTTAGTGATGGGGCTGAGAATTGGGCAACCAGACCTTTCTGATCCCGGTGAGTCTCATGGTCTGGTTTCCTTCAAAACCAACCCACCAACCTCCAACTCACTTCTGTCCGGGTGAACCTTCCCGGACAGAAGGGAGCTGCTCCAGTTAATTTACAAGGCTGTAAATCTCCATGGCTGCAGAAAGCCTCGTCTTTCTCCCTCAGGACAGCTGGTGGTTTTGAACTGCTGGCCGTGGGGTGAGAACCTGCGCTCCCTCCTTTCTCTTCCTCGTCTGACAGGAAGCTCCCCCGAAAGCGGCTGTTGCTCAGCACAGAAGGGCGCCGGCCGAGGACAGCCCGTGGGGGCTGCACAGGAGGTGCCTTGACCTGGAATTGAACCCCAGACTCTGCTTGGAAGGCAGGAATTTTCTCATTGAATCACCCTTTCCCCCATGTATACACTCACGTGCATTCATACACATGCACACACATTCAGGCACACACACACTCTCATACATATACAACACACTCATACACATACACACACTCATACATATACAACACATTCATACGCATACACATTCATGCATATGCACACATTCATACATACACTCATACACATACAACACATTCATACACATACACACACTCATACATACACATTCATATATATACCTACACACACTCATACATATACAACATACTCATACACAAACACATTCATACAAATACACATACATACACACATTCAGACACATACACATACTCATACATATACACACATACTCATACATATACAACACATTCATACACATACAACATACACATTCATACACATACACACATACATATACAATGCATTCATACACATACACATACTCAAACATATACACATATACTCATACATATACAACACACACATACATTCATACATATGCACACACATTCATACACACACTCATACATATACAACATACTCATACACATACACATATGTACATATACAACACATTCATACACATACACACATTCATACATATGCACACACACCCAGATGCACACTCTCATACATATACAACACATTCATACACATATACTCATGCATACACACTCATCATATACAACACATTCATACACATATACTCATGCATACACCCACTCTTACACATACAACATACACACAGTCATACACATACACACACTCATACATATACACATACACATATTCATACATATGCAACACATTCATGCATATACACACTCATATGCACATTCATACACATACACACATTCATATATATACCCACACACACTCATACACAGACACACACATGTTTTTCTTTCATTGTGACTGAATGCCTGGGGGCAGGGGGCCCTACAAAGGACTAAAGAAAGTTAGGTGTCCATCCTAGCTTAGAATGTTCAGCGCTCTTAAGCAAACTTCCCTCAAGAGATCCCACGCCAGAACTCCACATTGTTTGCTTCCAATCAAACTTTGTCTGCCCCAGTCAATGTTCAAAACAAGATTCGTGTGAGAAAATTTGGGGGTGGTTAAATCCATTTTGGATTTCCACTTGGCGGGCATAAAGGCCATCCTCATCCAAGTGTGTCCTGTGGAAAGAATCGTGTACAAAAGAGCAGCTTGCAATTCTCCTGGTGGATCATTTGGAAACAGGACATGGGATTATCAAAATAAAATAGTTGATTCAAGTGCCAAGCAAATGAATTCTAACCAGCAGGCTATGAATGCAGCTTTTGTCGAATATTTCAAGCTGCTACTCAGCCTTCAAATTAAACATATGCTACTTTTATTGATAAATGTGTGTGTATTTAATCACAAAATACACCCTATCTCTCTTTTGGGGGACATCCCTGCCTCTGGTGGTCGTGGGAGCTACCCAGAGCTGCTCCTGAGAGCCGCCACTGGATTTGAACCGCCAAGCCCGCGGGCCGCAGTCCCGCACTCAACCACTTACGCCACCAGAGCTCAGTCCCTGATCTCAAATATAATTTAGGGAGAACGTTTGTTAAGACCGAAAAGGGACAGAGGCTCAGACATCATCCAGATAAATGAGGGAGGAGCTATACCTCCTTCGTTTCTCATGAAATGAATGAAGCACCTGTAAGCTGGCATGCACTGCTTGGTGGAGAAGCTCCGATGGTGGCATGGGTCGGCAGTTGGGCTGCTGGCTGCCAGGTCAGCAGTGTGAGCCCCACGTTGCTCTGCAGGAGAAAGAAAAGACTTTCACCTCCCCTAACGATGTCAAGGTTCCCCTAACGATGTCAAGGTTCCTCGTAGGGCCACCTTGAGCTGGGATTGACTCGATGGCTGCGAGTTTAGTTTATGCCTCGTTATATAAAAAGGAAGCTCCTCAGCTGTTGAGTACCAGAGTGATGATCTTGTTATGTAAACCCCACTTAATGTAAAATAAAAAACTTGGGGGGGGGGGAATTCAAAAAACAAAAAGGAAAATCTCTGCTTCTATCTATCATTGTATTTACCAGCATTATCTTTTTAATATTCATCTAAAGCTATACTAGAAGTCATGTGCCATGCATACAGTGCAAGAGTGAAAAATGCTTTTTTAGTGCCTTTGGAGAACTACCAACTGACATGATTCTGAACAGGGTGGTTTAGGCATTTTCTAGGGCTGCCAGGACAGAAAGGTCATAAATGGGTGGTTTTAAAAAGCAGACATAAGATAAATAAGTAAATAAATGAATAGAAACAAAACACACATGCTCTCAGAGCTCTGGAGGCTAACGGTCCCAAGGAGGGTCAGTCAGTTCCAGCCTGTGGGTAGCCTTCGTGTTCCTTGGTTCTTGTTTGGAGACAATCCTCATATGCTAACTAGACCCCGTGTGTGTGCATGCAAGAGTGCATGTGTGCTTCAATCCGTGTGTCTGTGTCTATGGTCTTAGGGCACAAAAGAGATCCCGGTCACAAATATAATTTAGGGAGAACGTTTATTAGGACTTAAAAGGGACAAAGGACCTTACAGAAGGGTCTCAAGGAGGAGATGAGCCAGTCAGGGTGCAGTGTAGCAATGATGAAACATACAACCTTCCTCTAGTTCCTAAATGCTTCCTCTCTCTCCCCCCTCCCCACCCCACTAACATGATCCCAATTCTGCCTTACAAGGATACACTGGTACAGGTAGTAACTGAAAACACAAAGAATCCAGGACAAATGATCCCTTCAGGACCAGTAGTGAGAGTGGAAATACTGGGAGGGTGGAGGGAGCAAGGGGGAACCAATTACAAGGATTTACATATAACCTCCTCCCTGGAGGATAGACAACAGAAAAGTGGGAGACGTTGGACAATGTAAGATATGACAAAATAACAATAATTGATAAATTATCAAGGGTTCATGAGGAAGTGGGGAACAGGGAAGGAAGGGAAAAAATGAGGAGTTGATACCAAGGGCTCAAGTTGAAAGGTGTTTTGAGACTGATGAAGGCAACAAATGTACAAATGTGCTTGACATAGTGGATGGATGTGTGGATTGTGATAAGAGTTGTACAAGCCCCCAATTTAAAAAAGAGGGGGATATAAATACTGACATAATGAATATATGTATATATTGAGATTAGAGCTGTATGAGTCCCCAATAAAATTATTTAATTTTTTTGAAAAGGGACAAAGGCACAGATTCATCATCCAGATGAGGAAGGCCATTAGCTTAAGGTCATAATGGCACCCCAAAGATCACAATCCTGAAGCTAGTTAAATAAGACATAGATACTGTCAAAGAACCTGTCACAAATTCATGACTGGGAAGCAGACCAGATTCAGGACCAGGATTGGAACATTATTAGTACATTATGTTTGGCACACAAATTTACAGGATCGGTCCAAGGCCTTCCTGTCCCCAATGTGATGATCGCCATCAAGGATGTGCTTAGGTGAGCCCTGAAAAGAGTCTGGGCTGGCTGGAGAAGGGAGGAGATAATCCACTCTCCCATGTACTCGTCACAAGAACAAGACTGTCTCTGTGGTTGGTTAATGATCAGAAGGAATTCAATGGGGGCTTAATCCATGTGGGGACTCTGCAACTGGACCGGGGTCTATCACGGTCATCTGTACATAGCCTTCTGCAAACCAGGTGCTCAACATGTCATCTCTCATGCACTGTGCTGCTTATAAGTGATTGGGTTTGGGACACACTCAACGGTGAT
>PVJH01048221.1:0-10872 GCA_004026705.1 Nesogale talazaci | reverse complement strand
GTTGAAGCTATATGTGTGTACATCCCCGCCAAAATACCTCTTCTGAAGAGAACGCCGCAGAAAACAAAGCATACTTTTGTAATTCCTGAAATAAATGATTGTTGTATATCATTTTGAAAGTTGAATAAACTGAAGTTTTGAGAATCTGAATAAAACATCAAAGTAGCTCTTGGTCATCACATCTGCTTTTCATGCAATGTAATAGGAGAAATCACATACTAGCAATATGACAGTAAGACCAGCTAGTAGAGTCCTGGGTCCAGACACACGTGGATTTCTTTTCATTAACACAGCACATTAAGACAGTAGCTTATAGGCTAAACTGAGTCACAGACTACAGCTGGTTGCCCATTTCCTCTGTGCAGCTCTTACAGACTTTATGGTGATCTGTGTTGATCCCAATTCAACCAGTGCACATATTTTCTCTCTTGTTAATGAGTTAGCATTGAAAAAGTGACACATGTTGGGAGTTCTCTGAGCCTTGCAAGACCTCTGAATTCACATTCACGATTACATTCCCATCTCCTCACTGCATGCTCTGCTACCATTTGCCCTTCTTTCTTGCCCCCACTGCCTGCTATACCTAGTTTGGGGACAAACACTGCTCTTCTGCTCTCATGTGATCCATAAAGCAACAAGCAGAGTAACCCTGAGCATCAGGTCTCAGGGATCCATGGTGGGTGGTTCATATATGTTCACTGGGACAAAAATATGCAAATACAACCCCTCGCCCTCTGATCATGAAAAGCACTTGGTGCTGTGTATGTGCAGGTCCTGGAGGAGCCTCCCTGGTTTGGGCTCTTTCTCACTGTCCACATCATGGCGACCGCTCTGATCTGGGTTTCCCTTCTCTTCACAGTCAATGGTAAAGTCCCTCCTACATCAAATCTGCTCTATCTGATGCCGTTTGGACTGAGCTTAATCTCTCTTCTCTGTGTACAGGTGTCCTGTGTGAAGTTCAGCTCGTGGAGTCTGGGGGAGACGTGACACAGCCTGGGACTTCCCTGACCTTATCCTGCAAAGCCTCTGGATTCACCTTCTCTGATTATAGCATGCACTGGGTTCGGCAAGCTCCAGAGAAAGGGCTGGAGTGGGTGGCACGAGTGAGCAGTCCAAGTGGGAGTTCTCAGTGGTACTCTCCATCTGTTCAAGGAAGATTCACAATGTCCAGGGACAACCCCACAAGCACGGTCTCTCTAAAAATGACAGACCTGAAAGCAAAGGATACAGCCGTGTATTACTGTACAAGAAACACAGTGTGTGGAAGTCACAGGGAGCCCAGATACAAACCTCCCCTGCATGAAAGGAGTGCACTTGCAGCTGGTGCTCAGCTGGCATGAAGCAAAGGAAGCCTGCAAAGAACAGATGCAGAGGAAGTCCAAGAGTTTCCTTTTCTTTCTTTCTTTTTTTTGTGGCATCACTGCCCTGGTGGAAATAGGAAGCTGCTGCTGGATTTGAACCGTAAACCCTGTGGACCACAGTTGCACACTCAACCACTACACCACCAGGGCTCAGCTGCAAGCTTTGCTTCTTAGCTCACTCTTTACTGTTCATGCGCAACGAAAGCCTTAGACGAGAATCACGGTGCTTGTCTCTTGTAAGTCCTGCTTATTCTCAGACAAAAAGAGTTATCAAAGGACAGTGATACAGTTATTTAAACCTTCATTTTTCATATTTTTCTAACAATCAATTTTAGGTAAACTTTTATTCATTAGAGAATGTTTCCTCAATCCAAATCCAGTAATATGTCATTGAGTTGGTTCCTAAATATAGTGACTCCATGAACAACAGAATAAAACACTGCCCAGTCCAAAGCCACCATCATAATGTTTGGCATGTCTGATCACATTGTCATCTTGCTTAGCCTCTAATCAGAAAGCAAAATGTCATTCTCCAGGGACTGGCTTCTCCTGAATCTTGAGCAGAGTTTCTGATATGGCTGTCCCTCTCCTAGCAGTCAATGATATCCTCAATATTCTCCCAACACCTAGTTATAAGGATAAACTCTGAATCAGGCCTCTTTAATCATTGTGCAGCTTTCTCATGCATATGATTTTTTCCATGCAGTACTGTTGCTTGGATCAGGTTCACCTTAGTCCTCGATTTAACCACCTTGCTCTTTAATCCTTAAAATCTGTTTTATAGTGGTGCATTAAAAGATAGAGATCCTTAGTTCATATATGTGTGGGTCTTGCATAAGGATACATATAAAAGAATTCATTTTATTTAATAAAGCTTTCTGTAACCTTGTAGCAATTTTTGTTTGTATATGTGCCTGAGTATATATGTATAGATAGGGGGTTGATGAAAATTTTCATTGTTGTTGTTAGGTGCCATTGATTTACGTCAAGTATTGTGCTCATTGGGAATGAATAGCATTCACTTGGCAAATAAGAGCTAGACAAATATGTTTCCTATCACCACTCTTACTAACCTTTGTGTTGGAATGTGTGGGCATTTTTGGCAGGACCTGTGGATCTGGGGGGAAGCTTTAGGAAGTGCAGAATATTGTTGTGTCTCCTCAAGTGGTCTTGAAATTGCTGGATATCAATGACCTTAGGTAGCCAGAATGCACACTTGCAATAAGACCCCAGACCAGCTCACCTGATACCTTCCACTGTAAACCTCTGAGACTATCAGAATGCTTCTAGCTTCCCCATAGTAACAGCTAAGTTTCTATAATGATTAGACAGTAAAATCCTGGATGAAATCGTTTGCAATGCAATTGGATGGCTGACTCAGTCAGCTATACCTCATTTACATAATTTGCCCAGTAGCTCCTCATTTACATAGCCCACAGTGTGAGTCAATCACTTTTAAAGGTACAAACCCAGGATCATATAAGGATATGTTTAAAGACCAGGAAGCATTGGTCAATGCTTGGTCATTGATTGGTCAATGACACCTATATAAGCCACGCAAAAGCTGTAATAAAGTTAGATCTGTGTCATCGAGTCTGGTCTCCAGAGTCTGCATTGGTGGCTCCATCACGTTCACATCCCTGTGAGTTAGATCTGTTCCCACACTGGAAATCTTAGTGAGAAATGTTGCATAACAAAATGACGTAAGAAAGATACAGATGGACAAACAAAAGCAAATTACTCATTATTCACAGATATAATCATCTATGTATGAATAAAGATGAAATGATTTTGTGTGAAGTTATCAAAATATTCAACAATGTGGCAAGATATAAGATTCATGCAAAAATAATAAATAGAATTATTGTAAAGTAATGAAGGGAGCTCTAAAAAATGCAATGAAGAAAACAGTATGATTTACAATACCCACAAAAGATGAAATGCCCAAGGTAAAAATCCAGTGAAATAAAATATGTGTACAAAGAAAATTATGGAACAATGCAGCCAGAAAGATCCTTAGGGTGAAGGATGACAAGACTCGATCTCATATATACTGGAAATGTTGTCAGCAGAGAAGAGTTGCTGGAGTAGAACACCATGCTGGGTAAATACGAGGGTCAGCGTAAGAGTGGAATACCTCCAACACAATGGATTGAAACAGTAGCTGCAGCAATGGACTCCAACAATAGAACAATTGAGGGCAGCACCAGACTAGATAGTGTTTGCTTGTGCTGTGCATGGGGTTGCTATAAGTCAGAAACATATTCAACCCTAACCCTAAGAACAACAAGAAACAAAAAGAGACCTACACAATGGATAAGAAAAGTCAATATCATATAAATATAAATGTCACTGAAAATAATCTTTAATTAGAACAAAATAGTGATGAAGTAGCAACATTTATCTATACAGAAATGTTTAAAGTAAATATGAACTTTGTATGAACAGGGAAGATATGCAGGATTAGCAATGAACTGCAAAGAATATGAGGAATAAATTAAGAGATTTCCCTCTATTCAAATTCAAAAATGATCACAAAGCCACAGTAGTCAAAATTACCTTCAACACAGGGCCAAAATATATTGAATGGGAAATAAACTTATGCTGCAACAAATGGTGATTGAAAATTGGATCTCTATCTGCAGAAGAATAAAACAAGACCGATGCCTCATCCCATGAACAAAAACTAACTGAAGATTGATGAAAAGCTTAAATATAGTGGGTGGGAGGAAGCAAAAAGTAACTACAGGAATGTTTTATGTTTCATCATTGCTCTACTGCCTGACTCATCCTTTCCTTGGCACCCTTCTGTGAGTAGATGTCTAATTGTCTACAGATGGACTTTGGGTCTACACTCTGATCCCCCTCATCTGCATCAATATGCTTGTTTGATTGGGGTTCTAAGATGTCTGACACCTAATCCTATCAACACTTTACGATCACACATGCTGGTGTATTTCTTCCATGTGGAAGTCGTTCCTTCCTAGCTTATCTTCAAGAGTTTAAGATCCCAGATGTCAAATCTCTAATAATCAGGCACCCTCTGCTTTATCATCACATTTGCTTATGCACTTATTTTATCTTCTCCGATCAGGTTGGGACAATGTGCATCACTGAATGCCATATTATTAGAAGAAAGTGTTCTTTCATTGGGGAGATACTTGAGTAGAGGTCCAAAGGTTGTCTGTTACCTTAATATATAAGTATATGTACATATATCTATGTCCCTACTTTTATATAGTTACATACATTCACACATGTATTTATAACTCTATAAAAGTCATTTGCCTCCCAATTTATTCCTCTAGCTCTTTAATGCTTCAGCACCCCTTCCCCCATGATCACGACCCCAGTTCTACATTACAAATCCAGCTAGACTAGAGCATGTACACTGCTTTAGATGCCTGTACCAGTGATTTCTAAGAACCTTCAACTCATGAAATTCAGGATCAACAAACCCTCAGGAACAATAATGGAATTAACAATTCCATGAGGGTAGAGGGAAGATGAAGGAGGAAGAGAGAACCAATCACAATGATTGACCGAGGGAGATGAACAACAGAAACATGGGTTAAGAGAGGCAGTGTTAGAGTAAGATATGAAAATTATAATAATCTATAATTTTCAAGAGTTCTAAGGGTAGAAGGTGGGGGAGGGAGAGTACAAGTGGGGAGCAGATATCAAGAGTTCAAGTTGAAAACAAATGAAAAGGATGATGGCAACACATATACAATGCTGCTTGGCAACATGGATGGAAGGATTCTTATAAGAGCTGTAATAATCCCTATAATATGATTTCTTAAAATCTAGACATAAATCCAGAGCTACAAAGATCTCATTGGGAAAATAGGTACAAATGAAAGGGCCCATATTATAAAATATATTAGAGGAAATACACACAATAGAAGGCAAAATAAATAGCTAGTCTTACTTAGAATAAGAAAAACTTGTGCACCAAATATTCAATATGAGAACTAGATGCTATCCAAAGACTAGAAAAGAATTCTAAACAGTGACACAATGAACAAAGAACTTAAGTCTGAAATCTAGAGAATGCTGCAGTACTACAATAAAAATGAATAACTAAATTCTCAAAACAGCAAAACCCATAGACAGTTAACTAAAAAGACATTCAAATGGGAAAAATATGATAAAATGTTCACGATCATTAGTCATATGAGATGTAGATTTTAAAAAATGTGATGTCACTCTATACTGACAATGATAGCTTATTTTTTTTAAAAGGAAAATATATACTGGAGAAGAAGCAGAGATTGGAACTTCGCCCCCCTCTACCGATGGTTCTGCCCCATGACTCTGCAAAGCTCTATGGTCATACTACAAGCAAATACTCCAAACTGCAAATAAATGGGATAAGAAATTGCATAAAATTCATCAGTAGTTTTTGTGGGTTTATATCATAAAAATGTAAGATCACATATCACAGAGACCTAAGTATTTCCATGCTCATCAAAGCACTGTTATTGATATTGTACCAATGTCAAGAAATTGGAAACAATCCAAAGACTCATCTGTAAAGATTAGATAAAGAAACTTTGATACATACACAAACTGGAATACCTTACATGTCTGAAAACTACTGGAGAAACCACAAAGCACATCATGACTTAGACCTGTAGAAAATTATATTGTGTGAAACAAACAAGACAATCACAAAAGGGCAAATGTTGTATTCAACCACGATCAGCATAAAGAGCAACAGAGCCAGGCTACTCTGCTGAGATCATGTAAACATTTAACATGACATCTATGATAGTTAGGCCTGTTGTGCCAACATGGCCAAAGAAGATAGGTAGACTTGTTGTGACAACATGGCCAATGAATACACAAAGATCAATTGGAGGGCTGAGATATAAATGTCATGGCCAGTCCCACCCCCAACCCCGCCCGCTCTCTTGAACTTGGACCTTCCGACCAGCCAGTTTCCTTGTTTGTCCTGTGTCTCCATCTCCAAACTACACTATCAGTGGAACACCTAGTCTGTGGACTATGTTGCTGTGAGTTGAGGTTCCTTCAAGCCCTTCGCATGCTCCTGGAATATACATCTCTTGAGCTGGGCACTGTTGAACTCTGTTATCTGCCTGACTGTTGGTGACCTGCTTTGCTTTTTGCTGCTTGTGGCTGGATAGTCTGAAATGCTCTCCAGAGGACTACTCAGCGGCCCTCAAGACTCAAAGGACTGCCAGTCTCCTGCAAGTGAGTTGCACCAAGCCATTTGCTCTGCCTTATAGATTAGTTAACTGTTTATTTTTGTGTGAAATAACTATCTATCTATATAAATATATAGAGAGAATTATTAGTGTCCTGGTTTTGCTTCTCTAGAGAACCCTGTCTAATGCAATATCCCAGGTAATGTTGTGACATGACTAACTATGTACTATTCATCACTCATTTATTTTTCTAAAATTTAAAAAGACTAAGCAAAACAGCGACAAGCAAGCATTTCTATAGTAGAGTATCCACTTCAGATTGGAATACTTTGTCATATAGCAAGAAATTGTAAAGGTCAGATAGGTTCTGACACGCGACTTCATCTCAGGGTTAGTTCAACGTAATAAAATTTCCTGCAATAATGTCACTAAAGAAACTGGACTGCTCTCTTGAACTTAAAGCTGAAATTCCCTGGTGTGGGAGGCACATTTGACTGATATCCCAACATCTTGGGCTTCAAGGTATGATCCAAGGTTTTCAAAAGGTAAAGTCAAGATCAGAGGAAAGAATGGCGTAAGAGGTGCAAGTCAGTGACTATCATCATTCTGGGTCTTTGTTCTGGACACCAGAGACTCCAGGTCTCTCATGACATTCTGTTGTTTTTCTTTCTCTCTTGGCTTTCAGCTGGTCAGTGGGGGGAAAAAAACCCTGCGCTTGCCTTTTAGCACTCACAGGTACTTTGCAGATTTATGATATTTGATGATTATAAGTTTAGTTGGGACTTTGTTAAAGGGAGCAGTGATTAATCGGACCTTCAGATTTCATCATTCTTCTTGTAAAAGTCATTTTATTAGGAGCCCTTATAGCTCTTATAACATTTCATGCATCAATTGTATCAAGCACATTCATACATATGTTGCCATCATTTCCAATTTTTTTTACTTCAGTCTTCACTATAAGCTTAAAAAATCATTTTATTGGAAGCACATACAACTCCTATCATGATCAATACATACATCAATTGCATGCAGACAAAATTTGCACATTTTTTGCATCATCCATCATTCTAGAAACATCCTCTCTCTACCTAGACCCCCGGTACCAGCTCCCCATAATTCCCCTCTCTCCCTCCCCCATGAAACTTAACAATTTTCAAATTGTCATTATTTTATCATCATACACTGTCTGATGTGCCATGTTTCTTCCTCAGGAACAATATGAGCCCAGGAGAAATCCCTGAACCATTTTCAAAATACATCTTCTTGGTCTCTGTTTATCTCCTCTGTTGCTCCCTCAGTGGATATAGTTTACCACATGTGACCATAACTTCATGTTCTGAAGTGATTAGCGTATATATTAAGGCATTCATATTTTATGGATTAGAGGGGTTATATTTTGGGAAAATATCATATGGTGTCCTCTGGTCCTCTTGGTATTTATGCGGCTTAACTAATGCAGTAAACTGGCATAATAAGAAGTCTTCCTCCACATACACATATTAAGTTGATAGCTACTTCCCACCCCAGGACACTCATATCTGCCCTACAGCTTGCATGTAAATGACACACACAATGGCATGCTGTTATGCTGAGGAAAACTAGACTAGCCCAGTCCTTAAATGCTAGGCGAGAGGACACAGACCATAGGATGCCCAGGTTTCCCCATTCACCCAAAAGGTATGATTATACATACTGTATATATTCCAGAATAAGCTGAGTTTTTTCTGCACAATGTTTATTCTGAAAAAGTCCCCCAGATTTGTTGTGGTAAAATTAGGTGTCTTGGCTTACACTCAAGTATATATGCTAAGTCAGAGTGGAAGTTTTGCTGACGTGAGATTCCCTTGTTGCAATATTAAAAAGGAAGTGAAAATGTGCTGAATAAGAGAGTGAAACAATGTGTGCTGGTTTTCCTGATCAGGATATCCTTCTGTTTGCTTGCTTCCAGTGCAGCCACTAGGCTCTGGAAGACTTGAGGCAGACTAGGGCACCTCTTTGATTCTCTTGTCCAACCTGTGGATCCAGCACCAGCAGTAATGACATGGATTACATTAGTCAATTCCATGCAGGGCCTGCAGTGAGTGACAGTTGCTGGTACTTATTCCATGTACCACCTATACCCTGTGATTACCTGTTTTGACACTCACCAGAAAATAAAGCCGAGACCATTCTGCATCTTCAAATGCACAGCCTCAACATTGATAATACAACATTCCTTTTCAGTAATGGAGACACTGAAAAAGAAAATCCCTAAAAGTCTGTACACGAACTTCCCTCCACAAAAGTTCGAACTTCAGGGATTGCCCAGGACTCTCAGTCACAGGGTTCTATCCCAGGAAACAGTGTGGGGAGGACTCCGGAGCAGGCTTCCTGCCAGGGTCTGGGCCTTTCTCTCCATCTTTCAGTTTCCTTTGGAGCTTCTCTGGATGTGAGGGTTCCTATCAGCCACTGAATGAGTGACTGCATTGTCAGGTGAGGAAACACTCTCCCGTTTACAAAGAGCAGAAGGACACATGCAGAGGGGAGAAGGCAACGATGATGATGGATCTCTCAGACATGATGCGAATCTGTCCCCAGGAAGGGTATCGGGAGGGGAGGGTGGCTGGGATTTCCCTAAAATCTGTTCAGAGCAGGAGAACCAGCAAGCACATCACAGTGTCCTCAAGCCATAGTTGTGCACTGAAGCTGTCCTGTGTATCAAAGAAACCGGCTTGCTTAATCCCCTTGACATCGTCAGACACTGGCTGGGAATCGGACAACATTGGTTCAGAGAACATAGTTGAGAGCCTGGAGCACTGTGCTCCCTTGTTTACAGTCAGGAGAAGTGCTTCACTTGAGCGAACATCTTGTCTACTGTTTGCCTTGTGGATTGCAAATTGTCCCCACACTTGACAAATATTTAAAAATGCATGTGTCAGAATTTTACAGGTCATATTAATTTAAATACTTGCATTTAATTATTTACTTTGAATTTAAATGTAATTCAATAATTAACATAATGTAAATTCCACTTTTACTTATTTTGGCTTTCAGGAGACACCTATGCACCATGCTGGGAGGAAGCTAAGTCCAAAGGAGAGATGGAGGTGCTGGACCACGTGCTTCACCCTCAGCCCTGGATGCATTCCAGACTTCCAGCCAGGGGCAGCTTGACAGACCCCTGAAAGTGCCTTTTTGGAAGAAAGGTCACCATCCATCCATTAAAGTTTTCAAACAGGCACAAGATGGTTTCTGGGATACAATCTTCTCCATGCAAATTCTGAGTCATAATACCAGAAAAACAAAGCTACTTATTTATTTTAAATAATTTTATTGTGGACTTATATGTCACTTTTCTCAATATATTTCACTCAGTACATCACTTTTCTCAATGTGTAACTGGTGATGGAGGAAAAAGGAGATCCAGGTGACAATGGAGAATAAGGGAATACAAAACAACGGACCCATTTTCATAGCAGAAAAACTGTGACAGCTGTGGCCTGGACCATGGGTGGTGCACAACTCTTCAGAAGGTCATGGCACCAGTGTGATGTATCCTGAATGGGTTGCCCCCGACGACCAGGGAGCTCCACATGCGCGCATGCACCGGTCAAGGCAGTCACGGATTGCTGGAATTCTAATGGAGTCCGTGAATCAACCTCTTTGGACATCTCCTGCTCAAATTCTTTCAATCTATCGTTCGTTCTCTCACTCACTCTTCTCTCCCCTCCTCTCCTTTCCTCTTCTCTCCTCTCCCATTCCCTTCTCTGGTCATCTTCTCCTCCTCTGCTCTTCTGTCTCTCAAATCCTGCCTCCCTTACACTTTGTCTGTCTGTCTGACTGTTTGTCTGGGGCAACCCCCAGACGGGCTGAAGGCCACGTCGTGCACAGACAGGGGTGCAGGCTTCTGGGAAGAACAAGGCTTCACTGCATGGACGCCGCTGTAGAGGGCTGCGCTTGGGTACACGATGATGGGCGCAGGGGTGCTTCTGTGCGGCTGCTCAGGGTTAGCCTCCTTACAGGCATCGATCCCGGCGCTGTACACATCCACAGGGTCAGAGAGGTGGGTGATGGGTGCCTGGAAAGCCTCAAAGCAGACTGAACAGGAGCTGACCACTTAGCCGCGGGCAAAGTCCATCTTGGCTTCACAAGGCTTGGTGTGGTTGCAGAAGGGGCAGGTGAACTCCATGGCTAGGTTGCCGGTCCACTTCTTCTTGGGAGATGGCATCCATTTAGGCTTGCTGCACTCCATGACCGACCCCAGCGAGGGGCGCTGTGGCAGTCATGTGCTTATGTTAATTTTATGATTGAAATGTAGGGTTGGAGTCTAGCCTGTTAATCTGGAGATAGCCATTGAGTAG